>PYDT01001287.1:0-25854 GCA_004837865.1 Musa balbisiana
GGGGACCTTTGTTTTTGGTACACAGTCGCCCGGCCCTGGTCAATGCGACCCCCTTTTGAGGAGGCACCCCTTCTCCCCCGAAGTGACGGGGCTATTTTGCCGAGTTCCTAGAGAGAGTTGGTCTCGCGCCCTAGTTATTCTCTACCTACCCACCTGTGTCGGTTTGCGGGTACGGTACCCTTTTGTTGAAGGTCGGTCGACGCTTTTCCTGGGGGAGTATTCGCATGGGTACTTCCGCGCCGTAGCGCCTGTTACTCGACATTGGGCTCGATGGCATTTCCTACTACCCCTTCTTACCCTGAAAAAGCAAGGTCACACCTTGCGTCCTTGAACCGATAACCATCCTTCGGCGAACCTAGCCTCCCCGTCCCTCGTACCAACAAGGGTGCACAGGAATATTCACCTGTTGTCCCACGACACGCCTTTCGCCTGATCTTAGGCCCTGACTCACCCCTCCGGGACGAAACGCTGCGGAGGAACCCTTATGTTTTCGGGGCATTGGATTCCACCACTGTTTGCGTTACTCAAGCCGACATTCTCACTTCCGCTCGTCCACACCTGCTGCGCGGGTGCTTTCGCTCTAAGGCGGACGCTCCCCTAACCGAGGCATTAGTTCAACATCCCACAGCTTCGGCAGATCGCTTAGCCCCTTTTTCATCTTCTCGCAAAGCGCTCGATCAGTGAGCTATTACGCACTCTTTCAAGGGTGCTGCTTCTAGGCAAACCTCCTGGCTGTCGCCTGCACCCCTACCTCCTTTAATTCACTGAGCGTCCAGTTTAGGGGCCTTAGCTTGGTGATCCGGGCTGTTTCCCGCTCGACGATGGAAGCTTATCCCCCATCGTCTCACGGCCGACCTTGATTCCCTCTTAATTTTGGGTCATATCTAGTATTCAGAGTTTGCCTCGTTTGGATACCGCTTCGAGCGGCCCGCACCGAAACAGTGTTTACCCGCTAGATGGCAGGTTCACTGCTGCGGTGCCTCAACGGCATTTCTGGGAGAACGCAGCTATCTCTGGTTTCGAGTGGCATTTACCCTAACCACAACTCATTGCCGCTGAGTCTTCAACATCAGTCTGTTCTGACCTCCACTTAGGTTTTCACCCCACTTCATCCTGGTCATGGATAGATCAACCCGGTTCGGGTCATAAGCAGGTGACCATCCGCCCTATGAAGACCTCGTCTTTCGGCTACGTCTCCGGTGGGTTCCCTTAACCAAGCACTTGCCTCTGAGTCGCCGGTATTCTTCACAGGCATCGCGGTCAGAAATTCACATTCTCCTCCCACTGCTTGGGGCTCACGGTTTCATCATGTTCTATTTCAACTCCCCTAGGGGGTTCTTTTCACCTTTCCCTCACGTACTACTTCGCTATCTGTTCACCCAAGGAGTATTTAGCCTTGGCAAGGTGGTCCTTGCTGATTCCCACGGGATTCCACGTGCCCCATGCTACTCGGGTCAGAGCGTAATCTAGTGATGCTTTCGGCTACTGGACTCGCCATCTAGGGTGCAGCATTCATTCCACCAGGCTTCGCCTAGCAGCACGACGGCCTGTAGTGCTCTCCCACAACCCCGTTTTCACGGTTTAGGCTGCTCCCATTTCGCTCGCCGCTACTACGGGCATCGCTTTGCTTTCTTTTCCTCTGGGCACTAGATGTTTCAGTTAACACGCCAGGTTGTCTCTTGCCTGCCCATGGCTTCAGCAGCAGTTCGAAAGGTTGACCTATTCGGGAATCTCCGGATCTATGCTTTTTTTCAACGCCCCGAATCATTTCCGTCACTTGTCTACGGGCCCTTGCCTCGTCCTCTGGTGCCTAGTTATCTCACCTTAAGCCTTTGCCTCGTTTGACCATCGGCCTCAACGTTTACAGGCTATGCCATCCTAAGGTGCTGCTAAATAGAAGGATTATCAACGTCCATGAATGAGAAATCATAAACGAATGGCCGAATTGGGTGCTTCATGTATCAGGCTAATTCACCTGGCTGGAGATAAGCGACTTAACCGCTGACATCGCGCACAGAGGTAAACCACGCTCCTCTCAGGCCTTCCCCGACTAATTCTCCATAGAGGCCAACGATAGACAATACTCCGCCCCGCGAACACCGCTTGTTACAACTTTCACAATCGTACTGTGCTCTCCAAAGAGCAACTCTTCTCAAAATCTCAAAAGGTGCTGAGTTGGAATCCCTTCTACTAAGGATTCTTGTGGTTCGCGTAGAAATCCAGCTACAGGAGAACCATGAACGGAGAGCTCTCCCCCTTTTTCGCGCCCGACCTTTTCTTACAGAAATGCTGTTTTAAGAACGAGTGATTGCCCTTCTCCGACCCCTTAACTGCCCAACCGGAGAGCGGACAGGCTAATGCGTTCCACTTATTGAACAGGGTCATTTCGGCATCCTGACCCCTGGATGCCGAAGGCGTCCTTGGGTGCTCTCGTAGTTCCTACGGTGTGGAGGACGATTGTGCGTCCATGGCTTTTCCTTCCTTTTGCCCGATTTTCGCGCAAAGGGTGAAGGGAGATAGTGGCAATCAAGCTAATTCGCAAGGCCAACTTGATCCCTTTCCCCAGGGATCCCCGATGAGGAACCCCTAGGGAGAGAGAGCCGCCTACTCCCAACTATCGTCCATGTACGATCCATACTAGATCTGACCACTGCCCATCCACCTCTCTACGTTCTTGACAGCCCATCCTTTTGTCTCAGTAGGTCTTTCAGTGGCATTTTTCGGTCCTCTTCCCCATTACTTAGAAAACCAGTGCGCCACACGGTTCAGGTCACAGATACATCATTACCGCCTGGAAAATTGAACTCCAGCCGTAATCGCACGACCCAATTGCAAAGCAGCGGAGGCCTCGCACTGAGCCTATAGCCCCCCGAGCCATGGAGTAATGCATGAAGAGTCAGATGCTTCTTCTATTCTTTCCCTGGCGCAGCTGGGCATCCTGACTTGAACCAGAGACCTCGGCCCTTGAGTAATCATCGCCCTCCGATCCAACCATTGAGAGAATCAATATAATCTTTGTGTCGGAGCGATTCATCCTCCCGAACGCAGCATACAACTCTTCCGTTGTACTGCTCTCTTCAAGTGTGCTGTTTTTCCCCCTTCTCCCCTACCATGACAAGTCGCTTGTGAAGATAACTCCGATGGGAGAAAAATAGTCGTTAAGAGCCCTCGCCGGCCCAACCCTGACACTTTAAGATCCTTTTTCAACCTGGCTCCTTCCCTTTCGAGTCAAGAGATATGATAAATCGAACCATCCCATTGCCCTGATCGGGGGGGGCGCTCGTTGTCTGAGGCGGGCGGACCAAGAGTGAGTTTTTAGTACCAAGCATTCTTCTTATGGCTAGATCCATTTCCCTGGTCCACTGCGAAAGGAAAAAAATTTCAACTTCTTCTTTTCGGGAGGGAGGTTAGGGAAAGCCTATTGATTGCTGCTTCTCCAGACCTCCGGGAAAAGCATGAAAAAAGGCTCGCATGGTCCTATCCCTCGTCACCCCCAAATGAAAGGGGCGATCTCGTAGTTCTGGTCTGTGAGATCGTTGTAGGTGCTCCATTTTCCGTTGTTAGGTGCTCCATTTTCCCATTGAGGCCGACGCTAAACCTGTGCTCTGAGAGATATCTTCCATACACTGATATGGGAGGGTGATTTATGGATCCTCGCGATAAGAGGAGCCGTTGTGGTCCCCACCCCCGGACCGCCCGGATCCCCGAGTGAATAGCCAGTTGTCTCATTGGATTCTCCCTGAATCGCCCCATCTATCCTCCTGAGGAAATTTTGGTTTCAAACTCCGATTCGAACAGGAGAGTACGCCATGCTAATGGCCTTGGATGTCACATCTCCGGGTCAGGCGCTGATGTACAGCCTGACCTATCCATGTGGCCTTGAGAGCACCTCACACAGCCCAGCAAACGACGCATTATCAGGGCGCGCTCTACCCCCCCCCCCCCTTACTCCACCGACTATAGCCCCGTTCGTGTGGGCCTCCCCATGGGAGGCCTGCCTATGCCAAAGCGAGAAAACCCATCCCCCTCTCTTTCCTTTTTACGTCCCCATGTCGGCACACGGTATTGACATGGGACGGTAAAAAGGGGATCCTATCACTAACTTGTTCCGACCTAGGATAATAAGCTCCAATATCTGGTCGTACTTCACACCGCAGAACGAAGAAGCTTCCATCTCCAAGCTTAGCTCAGACTAGCTCGCTTCTTTTTGGTGTGTGAAGCAGGGTCAAACAAAACATACCCAACAAGCATAATCCTTATCTCTCCCGGAAAAGGGTGATCCAGCCGCACCTTCCAGTCGCTAACCTTGTTACGACTTCACTCCAGTCACCCTAGCCCCCGCCTATCGCATCCCCCTCCTTGCGGTTAAGGTAACGACTTCGGGCATTGCCCAGCTCCCACATCGTGTGACGGCGGTGTTTACAGGCCCGGGAACGAATTCACCGCCGTATGGCTGACTTCGATTACTAGCGATTCTCGGGCTTCGCAATCCATTTACGGCGAGTTTGCAGCCTGCAAATCCGAACGAGAGACTGGGTTTTTTTTGGGGTTAGCCCCTCACCCTCGCGGGTCGCGCCCTTTTGTCCCGGCCAGTGTGCACGTGTGTCGCCCAGGGCAAAGGGCCTGATTACTTGACGAGTCATCCCCACCTTCCTCCCGGCTTATCCCGGCCCGTCTCTGTTCAGGGTTCCAAACTCAATGGTGGCAACTAAACCGAGGTTGCGCTCGTTGCGGGACTTAACCCAACTCGCGTTACGGGTTTACACTAGCCTGAACGACAGCCATGCACCACCTGTGGTCACAGCGTTCCCCGAAGGCACCCTCATCTTCAAGAGGATTTCACGGCATGTAAAGCCCTGGTAAGGTTCTTCGCTTTGCATCGATTAACCACATGCGCCACCGCTTTGCGGCCCCGTCAATTCCTTTGAGTTATCCATTCGTGCGAACGTACTCCCCAGCTGGATACTTAACGCGGGTTATTTGTTGGTTACAAAAGCTACGGCACTGCCGGGTCGATACGCACAGCGGCCTAGTAGGCCCGGTCGATTTACGGCTAGCTACTGGTGTATCTAATCCCATTTGCTCCCACTAGCTTCTTCTCTCAGTGTCAGTGTCGCCCAGCAGAGTACTTCGCCGTTGTTGTTCTTTCCGATCTCTACGCATTTGTCCACCAGCTCGCCCGAAATTCATCCTGCCCCTACCGTACTCCAGCTTGGTAGTTTCCACCGCCTGTCCAGTTTTGAGCCCTGGGATTTACGGCGGACTTGAAAAGCCACCTACAGGACTCTTTACGCCAATCATTCCGGAGTAACGCTTGCATCCTCTGTCTTACCGCGGCTGCTGGCACAGAGTTAGCCGATGCTTATTCCTCAGATACCGTCATTGTTTCTTCTCCGAGAAAAGAAGTTTCAACGACCCGTGGGCCTTCTATTACTCCAAACGCGCAATTGCTCCGTCAGGCTTTCGCCCATTGCGGAAAATTCCCCACTGCTGCCTCCCGTAGGAGTCCCTGGGCCGTGTCTCAGTCCTCCAGTGTGCTGATCCTCATCTCTACCAGCTACTGATCATCGCCTTGGTAAGCTATGACCTCACCAACTAGCTAATCAAGACGCAAGCCCCTCCTCGTCGGATCCTCCTTTTGCTCCTCAAGCCTACGGGTTATTAGCACCTTTTCCAGTTTGTTGTTCCCCTCCCAAGGGCAGGTTCTTACGCTTTACTCACCGTCCGCCACTGGAACACCACTTCCCGTCCGACTTGCATGTGTTAGCATGCGCCAGCGTTCATCCTGAGCCAGTCGAACTGCTCCATAGAGATTCATAGTTGCATTACTTATAGCTTCCTTGTTCGTAGACAAAGCTGGAATTTCGGAATTCTCTTTCAGTCTAAGGCATAAAACACTTGTATCCATGCGCTTCATATTTCCTGGAGTGTCGCTCCCAGCAATAGAGTCATCCCTACCCTATCACCGTCCCCATCCCACCAGCCGCTTATCCTTCTCGTTCGATCACGGCGGGGAGCAAGTCAAATAGAACACTTACTTGGGTTTAGGGATAACAGCTCGAACTGATGACTTCACCACGTCACTGGTGACCCTCTAAAACCGCTGAGTTATATCCCTTCCCGGCCCATCGCTGAAATATAACTAACTAATCCTAAGGCAAGGTCGAGAAACTCAACGCCACTATTCCTTAACAACTTGAAGCCGGCCTTCTTTTCGCACTATTATGGTGTGAAAATAATGGGTAGGGATATAAAATTACGGGAAAAATTGATTCAATTGTCTCCTGCTCCTATCGGAAACGGATTGACTACGGATTCGAGCCATAGCACATGGTTTCAAAAATCCGTACGATTTTCCCGATCTAAATCGAGCAGAGCAGTTTTACATGGAAGAAGATTTTGTTCAGCATGTTCTATTCGAATACGTGTAGGATAAAACCCGACTCGGTATTGTTAAAAAAAGAGGAAGCAGGAACCAAGTCAAATGGTATAGATCCCCCCTTCTTCTTTTGCTCCAAAAATCTTACCATTTCCGAAGGACCTAGGAGCTACATTTCTTTTTCAATTTCCATTCAAGAGTTCCTATGTGTTTCCACACCCTTTTTTTGAGACCTCGAAAAATAAATGACCATTCTTTTTTAGGAATACATACAATAAAAAGGATACTGGTAACCCCACCATTAACTACTTCATTTTCATTTATTAATTTCATAGTTATAGAAATATTAGTTCATGTTATCGACTATTAATTTCTAAGTAATAGAATACATGTCTCCGAGACAGAATTTGTAACTTACTATCCTCTTGCCCAGCAGGCAAAGATTTACCTCTGTGGAAGACTGATTCATTCGGATCGACATGAGGGTCCAACTCCATTGCATTGCCATAATCCATGTTGTATATTTGAAGCGGTTGACCTCCTTGCTTCTCTCACGGTACAACCCTCTTCCCGCGGAGCCCCCTTTCTCCTCGGTCCACAGAGACACATGTAGGACTGGTGCCAACAGTTCATCACGGAAGAAAGGACTCACCGAACCGGGATCACTAACTAATACTAATATAATCCGAACCGGGATCACTAACTAATACTAATATAATATATAATAGAAAAAAACTGTCTTTTCTGTATACTTTCCCCGGGTCCATTGCTCCCGGCTTTACGCAATCGATCGGATCATAGGATATCCCTTCAACACAACATAGGTCTCGAAAGGATCTCGGACGACTCACTAAAGCACGAAGCCAGGATCTTTCAGAAATGAATTCTATTTGAAGAGTGCATAACCGCATGGATAAGCTCACACTAACCCGTCAATTTTGGATCCAATTCGGGATTTTTCCTTGGGAGGTATTCGGTACGGAATTGGAATGTAATATATCGAGTCATACAGAGAAAAGGTCTCTATTATTCAAACTGGTAGGGATAGAGGAAGAGGAAAAAAAACCGAAGATTTCCTAGTACTCTTTTTTGTTTGTTGATCGAAAATAAATCTGATTTATTTCGTACCCTTCGCTCGATGAGAAAATGGGTCAGATTCTACAGGATCAACAAACCCCTGGACTTAAGGACTGATGAAGGGACTAAAAAGAAAAGAGAGGGAAAGAAATCGAATGAAATAAGAATAAAGCAAAAAAAAAATCAGTAGATATTCAAAATAAGTGAAGATAGAATAGCCCGATTCAAATGCACAATTCAACTCGAAAAGATCTTTCTGATTCTCGAAAATAAGGGGCAAGGGGATTGATCGAGAAAGATTTCTTGTTCTTATTATAAAGATCGTGATTTGATCCGCATATGTTGGGTAAAAAGAATAATCTTCCCCTTTGATCATAAATGGAAAGTGTTCATTGGAACATGAAAACGTGACTTGAATTGGTCTTAGTTACTCTTCGGGACGGAGTGGAATAAGGAGGATATTCTCGAACGAAGAAAAGGATCCAATTACTTCGAAGAAAATTGATCGAGGAGCCGATGAGGTGAAAATCCATTAGGTTCGTAGATGACAGTAAGGGTGACTTATCTGTCACTTTTCCACTAGCACGCCCCAAAAAACCAACTCCTCTTCCTTACGTAAAGTTGCCGAGTACGATTACCTCTGCTTGGAAATCACTGCTTATATACCTGGTATTGCCCTAATTTACAGAACATTCTGTAGTTTATTAAGAGGGAAGGGTTAAGGATTTACCCGTTGTGAGATATCACAATTGTTCGGACCCTAGATTTCTGTCGAGTAAAGGATCGTCGCAAGCTTCTAGTGCTTTGTAGATTCTTATCCAAGCACTTGATTATCATTTATATGCCATTGTTAAGCCGCTAGAAACATGTGAGTGTCTGGCTAACCCAATAACGAAACGTTTTTCGTAAGTGGGACTGGAGCAGGCTTACCATGACCAAAAAGATCTTCTTTCTAAGATATTCATTCGGAACTATTCTGATGTCCAGGTCACCAATATTGAAATCATTCAGAGGTTTTTCCCCTCTTTGGCCTCGTGTCAACACACATTTCGAAATCCCTCGCCTTTTTTAGAACAGGTCGCGAGTCCAATAGCAATGATTCGAAGCCCTTTCTGTTTACATTACACTATTTCTGGAACCTAAGGACTCGACCGTATGATAGTGTAAAATACAGGATTTCCAATCCTAGCAGTCAAAGGAGGGAACGGATACTCAATTTAAAGTGATAACAGACATTCATACTCTCTCATAGATACATATAGAATTCCGTGGAAATCCGGATTCCGATTAAGTCTATGTACGCTATGTATGAGATCTTCATATCTTCGAGATCCACCCTACAATATGGGGTCAAAAAGCAAAATAAGTAATTCGTTTTTAGGCCCCTTATAAATGAAAACTTAGTCTTGAACCTCTTTTCACAACACCCCATGTACGTACGAGGTACTGCAGAAGAAAAAACTGCACAAATCCATCCAATTATCGTAATCGCGTTAGTTAACATTGTGGTACCCGTATTCTGAAACACGGAAAAAAATCTTGGCTTATCAAATATCTATCGAGCCATGAAAAAGATTCAACAAAGACCGAAACAAATCCACTATCTGTTTACGTCAGCAAGTACGGTGGAGTAACTCCCGATATAGCAGTAAAAATCAAGACGTGTAGGGTCGGATCGAACCCATCAAGTTCCTATTGAAATAGGATCCCCCCCCCCCCCGCCTACACAAGGAAAAGCACTTGCCATTCGTTGGTTATTAGGCATCCCGAAAACGTCCGGGTCGAATATGCCTTTCAATTAAGTTCCGAATTATTAGATGCTAGCCAAAGGGCGGCGATGCCATACGCAAAAAGGCAGAGACTCAGAATGTGCAGAGGCAAATATAGCTTTGCACATTTTCGTTACTTTCCTGAAACATATCTATATAGACCCATGGCTCCATACATCCTCGATCGGAAAAGAATCAATAGAAAAAGAATCGGACGATATCTTTCTCGAAACAAACCAAAAGGAAAGAAGATGAAACATAAATCATGATCAACTAAGCCCTCTCGTGGGCTGCTTAAGAATACGAAAGAGGATTCTTATTGAAATATCATGTAATAAGGTTGATCCTATTCATTGGGATTCCGTAAATATCCCATTCCAAAAATAGAACAAGTTCGAACATATTGGGACTTTTTCGGATGAATTGGATGCGTTACTATATCATGATCTGGCATGTACAGAATGAAACTTCATTCTCGATTCTACGAGAATTTTATGAAAGCGTTTCATTTGCTTCTCTTCCATGGAAGATTTCCTTTTCCCACGAATGATCCCTACTTTTTTGGCCTATTCTTCTTCCGCTGATGATCGCTTCCAACCTCTGATACAAAGAGATAGACCGTGGTTCTCTAAATTCATCTCTTCACAAGTTTGTAAAAGCATAACCGCGCCCTACTTGTTCGAATGGAAGAAGAACCTATAAGTAGCTTTTCGGGAAATGTCCCAAACGAACAATTTCAACGAAATCTTTCAATTTCTTATTTTACTATGTTCAACTCTATGATATCCTACGATACCGTTAGAGTACATTTGAATGATACAGAAATGGCTTATCAACACGAGTTTCTGTTATTCGTATTACAGCTACTGCTCGGAGGAATGATTATTTATCTGTGGGCAACGATTGAATAACTACGTTGTAGCTCCAGAATGTTTCAGTGTTATGTATCCTCCCTCTTACCTGGTATACCAAGAGAGTGTACGGGTCCTACTGAGCTACTAAATTAACTGATTTACTCTAGGGTGTGGCAAGCTCTTCTATTCTGGTTCATGGTTTTCTCTTGGCTATAAAATGGTGGGTGCATGGTGGGGGATAACGAGCTTCAAGAAATAGTGAATGGTCTTGTCAATACAAACAATGTCTACTCCCCACAGGAAAGTCAAATTGCGCTTATATCCATCACTGTAGGAATTGGTTCAAGCTTTCCCCCAGCCCCTTTTCATCAATGGACTCCTTACTTATACGAAGGAGTGCGGTTCGTTCGACAAATTCCCTACCTCATATCTATCTCTGAGATGTTTGGATTTTTCAAACTCCATAGACATCAGAGACAGAACTGTCCTATCCCCACTCGGACCAAGACATAACTTTTACCAAAAGTTTATTGTGATCTTTTTGTTCAAATAACATTAAATTGAAGCAGGGTCCGGAACACGACTCTCTTTATTGATCAACAGATCCATTTTGTCAAGATTCTTTATCTACGGGTAGTTCCCTCCAAAGGATCGGACTAATGACGTATACATGCTTGAATTATCGATGTATATGCTAACATATTTGGTTCTCCTCCTTCAGAGACTCGAGTGTACTAGGAGCACATCCGTCCCGTTGACAAAAGGATCACCCTAGAGAATCATCTCATGTGCTATTGAACAAAACTAATCAAATCCGTGGTTCTATTTCTCAATCTTTCTGACTTGCTCCCTACGGAACCAAGTCGAAAGGATTGAAAAAGTCAGTCATTCACAACCACTGATGAAGGATTCCTCGAAAAGTTAAGGATTAGTAATCCTTTTTAGAATCGAATGGATTCGGTCCTTATCATACGCGATGAAGGTAATCAAAATGAAAGAAGATGAGTTCTTCTTATCTTTTATCAACTTTGAGCCGTGGCGAGATAAGTCTCATGCCGGTTTTTGAATGAGAGAAAGAAGTAGAGCCTCTTTTCGCCTCTGACTCTCCCACTCATCCCATTCCGTTTGCTTTTCTTTCTGTTACTTTCGAAGTAGCTGCTTCAGCCTTCAAGCCACGCGAATTTTCGATATTCCTTTTTATTTCTCCATCAAACTATGGCATCTTTTCGTCTGGAATCCTAGCTATTCTTATATGAATTGGGGAATCTCATTGCTATTACTCAAACAAGCATGAAACGTATGCTTGCATATTCGTCCATCGGGTCAAATCGATATGTAAATTTTGAAAAAAAAATAAAAAATTGTTGGAGAGCAAATGATGGGATTATGCGAGCATGATAACTTATATGCTTTTCTATATCTCCATGAATCTAGGAACTTTTTGCTGCATTGTTTATTTTGGTCTAACTTAACCGAACTGATAACATTTCGAGATTATCAGGATTATACACGAAATCCTTTTTTGGCTCTCCTCTTCAGCCCTAATGGTCCTCTTATCCCTAGGAGGTCTTCCTCCACTCTAGCAGTTTTTTTTCGGAAAACTAACCCCATCTATTCGGGGTTGGATTGGCAGCAGCCTATATTCTTGGTTGTCAATAGTATCCTTACGAGCGTTGTTTCTATCTACTATTATCTAAAAATACTCAAGTTTTATGACTGGACGAAATCAAGAAATAACCCCTTACGTGCGAAATTATAGAAGATCTCCTTTAGAGATCAAACATTCCATCGAATTGAGTATGATGTATGTGGATAGCTCTACTATACCAGAATATCAATGAACCCAATCTTTGCAATTGCTCAGGATACCCTCTTTTAGCTTCTAGTCTATTTCTTATTTCAAGATCCCTCTTACTAACTGGAATAAAGAAATTAGGTAGATCTGTTCCGCCCCAACAGCCAAAATGGGAATGGGCTGGGGTTTGACTTTATAACATGGATCCGACGCGAATCATCAGATTAAAAGTTCATCCATACCGGACCAGACTGATATGGTTTGGTGTCACATTCTTATTATGAGGATGGGTCATATCGAGCGTATGTAAATGATACTATGTTACATATGGATCGCTACGGTCGTTACATTCTATTTAGATTATGATAGGCGTAAGCGGCCTGCTTTTGACAATCACGGTATTTTGGTACCATATTCACGTGCTTTTTGGGCTTCTATTGAACGAGAAATATGTTGGATTGTACCTCTTTTTGATATATATAAGTAATCCTCCGCTAATTCAATCGATCAATTTGATGTCTGACCCGGGCTCTTATCTGACCTTACCGATCGATAGAAATACTCCAACACTCCACCTTTGTCTATATGCCCATATATCACATTAGATAGATTCATATTCCATGGAATACGATTCCTTTCCAAGATGCCTTGATGGTGAACTGGTAAGACACGCGAAGACTCAAAATCTCGTTCTAAGAGCGTGGAGGTTCGAGTCCTCTTCAAGGCATATTGGAGATGCTCATTGAATGAGCAATTCAAACATACCAGATTTCGGATCTAATCAATATTGATATACCGAGTATCTATCTTGTTGAATACGAATTATTCCGCAATCCCCACGATCCGAGTCCGAGCTGTTGGAATTGGAATATGTTCGGGCAGGGGATCACGAAATCTTGGCGCTCTTCTCCTATCTAATGAATGAGTAGTCCGTTTGGAAATCGTCCGCCCGCACCCACCCCCGAGTTATGATTCAAGAGGAACTCACACAAGGTAGATTGAATAAAACCCTGGTAAACATACCCCCAGTACCCCATAAGCCCAGCAGCTAAGTACATTAATATCCTTTTTAGGGATTGTCGACTTACCTCCATTCAGTGACTTTGGCACTGGACGTTTCCCAAAATGATCGGGTCGGGTGAATTATATGATAGACAGACGTCGTTTGGAGACAGAGTCTGTTGCATTCCGGCCCTTTCTTCTCCTTTCAGGGCCTATCCGAAGAGAATCCGTACTCTGGTCGTGAATATCGAATAGGACGAACCGCCTCCGTTGAATATCTTTGCTTCGGAACAAACCAATTAGATTAGGCTCGGTCACCGGAATATGTCTTATCCATATGGGGATCTTCCAATTGAGAAGATCCATCGACCTAGACGAAGAGAAAGGTCTATCTATTTTCTTTAGTTTTCAGTTAAACCAATGATTCGTTATTGCAGCAGAAGCAACAAGCATTTCATCGGACTGCGTATTTTTTATTTTCCGATGGATTTACATGTTTCATTAATGAAATTGTTTTGATGTATAGTAATGACTCTGGTTGTTTCGCCGTCAAGAATTCTTGTTTAGGCAGTTCTATCAGCCATACATAGGGTTTTGATCTAAGTATTTCAATTCTTCCATGTTTCAGCAGTACATATTTTTTCCTGGGCTAAGGGCAAAAATATGGAATAAAAATGTTTCCACGACTCACACCACGGCCAATCCTTTCACTTAATCCCTTTTTCATGGCCACATATCTGTTACGGCAAGGAATGGGAACTCTTTCTCCTGTTACAATGAATCAAATGTTTCATTTCATCCGAGAAAAGCCATCCCTTTCTCAACATTGTCTTTGTTATTTGATCCCAATAGCGTTCCGTGAGATCGGAACAGATTTGATAAATACTGAGAACTCCGTAATAGAGTATTAGACAGGAAATATCCATTAGATAATGGGACTCGTTTGCTTCTAACCATCTCTGCGATGAATCAACAATCGAAGTACCTTCTTCTGTGCTTATTCTTGATGACCATCATTTATACATAGATGTGAGGTTTTTTTGGGAGTATAAGCCCATTTGACATCTCTTCATCTGCCCAAGAATTCTCGACGTGAAAACACAGAGACAAAGGGCTGATCTTTGAATAGGAAAAATGAATGGAGGTCCGCAGGGTCCCAAATGAATTGGCTTACTCTCGAAAAAGCCTTGTTCTTTGGAAGATCTATCTCGTGTCTGGTACTGCATTGGTTTCACTCTGCGAAATCCCGCACATTCTCTTTAAGCTCATCCTCCTTCATATGATAAAGTCCGCCTTGCCCCCGACCCGCTAGAAAATGGGCTTTTCATAAATCACATAGTTTGCCACAGGGCGCCATATTCCTAGGATCCCAAACTATGATTGAATAAAGCCTCCTTTATCTGTTGCAGGTCGACGACCTCTTCCCTGCTTCTTCAAACTCCGATTCGTATTTTCATATAGAAATCCTGATCAACGTAGAACAAGAGCTGTCTTTCATCCTATCTACTGTTCGTACCGATAAGTAATGTCACTCTATTATTATCAACTGACTGCAATCTTTTTCTGTCCGTGATGGTCCCACCAGAGCGCCTTCTACTTCTAATATGCCATGAACAGATCGGGGGGAAGAATCATTCTCACGATCTATAAGAAGTGATCCGATTTTTTTTCATCAGGTCCGTGTGAAGACCAAAGAGCTTGAGCGACCGATCCGGCAGACAACTCAAAAGATAAGAATATCGTTATTTTCTTCATGCTCGTTCCAAGTTCGAAGTACCATTTGTACAAATAAAGAATCCCCTTCTTCCTTGTTCATATAGATAGATTAGGATCTATGGGGCAATTACTTAGAAGTACATTTTGTGCAACAAGGACCCTTCCTATCTGATAGAAAAGGATCCCTGATCCTGAAACGATCTTTACCTGGGATCGCACATCCCAAGTGTGTCTTATGAAGACTATCTAATTGTATGTAGTTTTTCTATAATTGATTTCTTCTGTGTAAACTAATTGATAGGGCCTCATTGATAGTGCGTACACGATCTCGTCATGGAACCCCATGGTTTATGGACCCCAATCCGTTAGTATGGAACATTTTCGTTTTTTCCAAGTGAATCCCCTAGTAATGAAAAGAATTAAAAGTGCTTTCGTTGTTGCGGAATAAGAAGGCCTTCGTATCTTAAGTGCATGTATTTTAATTTTTCGAGCTATTAGCGCGGGATCCACTTTTTGGGAATATGCTTCGCAGCATAACAAGAATATTTCGAGTGGACCATCTTTCACAATCTCTGGAGAGATAGTTCGCATAATAGAACCGAGGGATAAGTATTCGACTCATTCATATACAGATCAGACCTGTTTGGAATCCATATTATGCAAGGAGACATTGCTTTTGCTAATTCGATTGAAAGGTGATATCAAATCGGTCTATTTTTCGGGTCATATACATATTTTTAGCAGCTCCGTATCAAGGTCATCATCATATCGTCACTATCATCAATATCGAATCGTCACTATCATCATAGTAGATATCGTCCTATCCTATCATCAAATCGATATCCTCAATAAAATAATCTTTAGGCTTGTCATCCGGGAACTTGTTCGGAATACCGTAATGAAAGGCACTAGGGGTTTTCGCTAGGTATTTGAACTCAAATAGGATCGTCCAGTTCCTATAGAACCTATCACTAAAATACTCCTAGAATGGGAATAGGGCTAAGCGGAGCAAAGGGTTTTCCATGGATGGGAAATGACAACTATTAGCCCCCACACGAGGTTTGTGAATAAGTAATGCTGTCCTGATAATGAGCAAGGACTATCCGCTTTCTGCTAAACGCGATCATTAACTCATAATTTCATTAGATACTTGTCAACTAAGTATCGTTAAGTATCATTGATCCCGGTTGTTCAATCATTTGATAACCGGTCATTCTTTGATAAATGAGCCCTATGAGTCAGACTAATGAATTTGATCAATCCTTTTTTCTGTGTTAAGGTGGATGACTGAACGCAGAATTCCTCTTTCTTCATCATCAATCGTAATCACTGTTCGCGAAAAAAAAACCATGATTCTATTTTCTCATCAATCCAATCACCGTTCACCTTTTTTCTTTTTCTTATCATGGATAGATCTCTTTACTTGTAGCGACCTTAATGTCCTCGTATTTCTCGAAAAAGTGATTCGATTGATGGGATTTGGTATGATACTTATGAATGATGGGATTTTGATATGATCTTATGAGATCGATGAGATTGATATTCAAAATTTCTTCTAGAACGTATTGATTTGACCCCACAAGCGACCAATAGCATGTTGCCACCAAAAGCAAAAGCAAAACCCGTATTTCTTCCAGAGAATCTCCTATTGTTTCAGAACAACTAGAAGAGATTCTTTGAACCAGAAAGAATTCAGATTCAGAATGTAGATACCCATCCAAAAGTTTTCGCAACTTCAATCCTGTATGATGGAATCACAGAAGATTTGTCCTTTTTCTAACTCTGTCCGTAACTCCTAGAGGCTTGGAAACACAGAAAGATGTAGACGAACGGATATCCAGCAACAAGAAGAAGGAAAAGATTGACATAAGAGGACTCCAACTCCCGAGCATTTTTGTTGATCTCAGATGTGTCCCAGTCATGGAACGGGGGACTCATTATTTCGATGAATCATTTCTTCGGACAGAAGAAGATTCTGTAAACCACTCCTCGAAATCTCACTTATCAGAGTCCATTGTGGAAGAATCTTCTGAGGATTGTGGCCAGAGATATTCTGACCATGCAAATATCATGAAAAATGGATACAAAGTTTAAAATGATACAAATTTTTGCCTGCTACTTAGTATCGACATGGGTCTGAAAAAGTATCTAAAGGGTGAAATTTAGATATTTGCACTCTGTCGAGTAGGAACCTGGCCATATAATGTTTGGAACGGATTCCTTTTGTTTGGAACAGATTCATTTGAGAGATTTGAAAAGCACCTCTCGTTGAAAGGTTCTATACATCTGCCGTTTCTCAACGCGTTTCTTAAGAAGAAAGGACTCCGTTTTTTTTTCCTCTTCCGGATGGTAAATATTTCTCAAACATGGAGTGTGAATCCAACCCAGTTTGCATTGAAACTGAGAACCGATGCAAGTTCTTCCTCTGAATCATCTAGATTCATAACTGAAGAGGCTGACAATAAGTTCTTCCAAAATTGACTCTTTGTTTCTCTGTTAGAGGTGTGCAGAAATGTCTGCGATCGAGTAAATGGCTCAAAATACGAACGAATTTCTTCGATCGAATTTGGAAACGGAAAGATTTGTACAATTATACGTTTTGTCACCACTTGTGGAAAAGCTTTAGGTATGAATATGTTGATACCTGTGCTCGATTGGTAAATAGTCTCTCTCTCCAAAAAAATGATGTTTTTTTTTAAACCGGGACGCCGAAGAATTTTTGTTTGCGAATGAACAAGGTATGAGGATTGTCCCATGTAAGTCATACTTTTGATACGGGTCTTTTCCACATAAAAAGGAATCTTTTGTTCAATAAACCAGAAGTGGATTTTGATCATTCAAGATCCCGAAGTCCGATTTGCTTATAAAAGAAGATATCAATGAACTTCATGAAATGGTTCACGGGATTCAGCCATTGTCTCGATCCTGATATCATTGAGAATAGAAATCCGTGTTATCAAAGGATTTCCTGCATTATTTTCTATAGAGAAGAGTCAATCATCCACCTGAATCTTTTTGAAAACAAAAATGACTGTTGTCCTCCATTGTAAAGAATTCGGTCGTTGGAAGTATCATGGACCATCCAATAAGAAGGGTTTCAATTTATTCAAATGAACGATTTTGAACACCTAGTGACTAACAACTGATGCGGAGTTGATCATTTCGGACCTTTCACAATTCACTGATGTGGATCTCGGCCCATGAATGGGGATATTCCCGCTACTCACAAAGAAAAGGGGAAGTGACTTGGACAAAAGAAACGAAGTGACTTGGACAAAAGAAACGAAGTGACTTGGACAAAAGAAACGAAGTGACTTGGACAAAAGAAACGAAGTGACTCATACAAATTTTGTTTGTCGATAGCCTCGGACCAATCAAAATCGAATATTGATTAATACGTACCGATCGAACACTACTTGAAAACGTTCTTCTGTTCAGAAACTAAATGTTCCAAATTGTTCCTGAAATTCTTGCTCGCATTTGGCCCTTGATATATACAGATGTCAGGATCCCGATTCCTGGTCCGCTCGGTTCGAGAAAAAAGAGATCAAACCATTTCTTCTGACTCTTTTTCAAATTCGATAAATGTTGGTTGATCGTATATTTCATTATAGTTTAATGATTCAGAGTATCTTTCCTTTTGATCCCTTTGAATTCCATATTCAGAAGTTGCGATCGGATCTATTCATTAAAACGAATCGATTAGATACATTTCTTATGTACCCATAGTGCTATATTTGTTTGAATCAATTTCGGATCAATCTATATTGATGACTGCTCCATTCTGTTGGTTGCTAGCACATAACCGCTGTTTTTAGTTTTGGCCTCTTCCGAATCTTCCCGCAGTAGATCCGGACCGATTTTTTTTTTCTGTCCTTCGATAAAAAGATTCAATTCTCTTCTAAAAAAGAGGAGGTAGAACCAATAAAGATTTCTTTTTGATTCATCTTCTGGAGGTTGAATACCTCATTCAATTCCAAGACTTTTTTTTTGATCCAACCCGAGGAATCATAGAAAAGGCAATCCCCTATGATACACAGATCCGGCTCGTTATTTATAGAGTGAATAGATCTGCCAGTTCTTGAAATCTCTCTTCTGATTCAAAATCGTGGTGTAACGTTGTACCCCTTTTGTTCCGGTCATGGAATATATGAAATAAATCAAAAATGGATTTTTGTTCAAGAATGAAATCTTAAATTGGAACTGTCCATATCCGGTTCATTCCTTCGGGAACCATATCACATCCCCGGTCTTATGAATATGTGAATTGAGACGGTATTTTGGAAATACTAATTATCTTGGATATATCACCAACATTTCTTTATTTTTCGCAATCGCGCCTGAAGGGCCAAAAGAAACATCTTGTTTTTTTCTTCACAATTTGATCTCTAGTGGCCTCTCAATAGGATTCGAACCCAGATGATTTCTGACCATCTGTCAGAGAAAAAAGACGACTGATCTTTAGGATTCCAGAAATTCTCGATTTCTTCCGGAAGCAGATTGATTATTCATCTGCTTCTCTACGTTCCGTGAATAGCCGGGACATTGAGGAAGACCAAAAAGGCATTTCGGAATCGATCGTGATTCTAATCTCTGTTTCTTATCCGGTTGAAGAAAGGAAGTATCCCAAAGAATCGATCTTTCTTTTGTTTGCTGAATGTCTGTTTGATCGATCAATGTGGTTTCTGAATCCTCATTTCATGGAAATCGGAAATGATCTATGGCTGATCAGCAGATCCTTTCAATTGGCAGATCCCTTACGTGACGAAAATAGATCTTGTGAATCATAATTGAATATTTGGACATACATTCCGTCCTTGCTAAAAAACCGATCCTTGTTTACCACCACCACACACATTGTCCTAACAAATCAAATTCTCTCTCGATACGTTCCTCAACAAAAAATCCGATTCGTGCTGATTCTTTCCCCCACTAACCTAAGAGAATCTTGGCGGAATTGCCACAATATGCAAATTGACACAATTTTGCAAGAAATATACCGCCACTTGTTTCTCGAGAAGAGATGGGAAACATGCTCATCATTTGATTGAATAGTTGCCCTCAGCTCCTTGTTGTTTGAGAAACCCTCCCCTTCAAATTGGTCTTTTTCACGCCAAAGGCAGACATGAGATAACAAATCAAATCTTTCCCTAATATTTCCGAATAGCTGTCCCATCAACGTTGATTCTGTTTTCCGCTTCTCTTCTCGGAGAAAGACGAGACAAACATTCCCAATCATGGGTCCTTGCGGATCCGGGATCAATCCGTAAGGAATAAACAAAGAAACTCCCCATATTCGCTATCTTTCTCTTGATGAGATTTAATTCCAGCTATACGGTTTCATTAGAATCTTACACTAGAATCCCTCTTTTTTTTTTTCGATCCGGTTCCTCCACCACCCACCGCGAACTCCGTTATATTCAGCATGATACACTTTTTATTTATTGGAGAACCCACGTACTCTCTTGCGGACCATGAAACAACTCTCAGAAATCTTTATTTTCCCTTTTGGAATATCACAGAAACTAAACAATCAACCTATTGATATTGAAGACCGAAAAGATTCTTCCAATGTCTCATTTCTGGGTCCATGGAAATATCATAGGTCCGGAAGAAGCCATCAAATAGAGTTTTTTCTTTCGACCATCTTTCGATTGTTAATACGAGATATAAGGACCGCTACTACAGCAGTACAACACCTTTGTTACACCTTTGAATCTGAAATATCGATTGCTTGTTGAACCCCTGGGCGATCACGTGAAAGTTAGGTACTCCAAATTTCGGGGGTCAAAAAGTTTCATAAAGCGTTTCTTGATGGAAAAAAAAATGTATTTGATCCACGAATCTAAGAAATAGTGAGAATTCTTGATCGCTCATCAATATCTCCTCTCACTTCGACGATCCAGATTGAATTGATGTCGTCCCATAAATCCCTCCTACAGATTTATTTCAACTAAAGATTTTATTTCATTGGAATTTGTAATTTACTTACGATATACTTATTTATACGATATACTTATTTACGATATACTTATTTATACGATATACTTATTTATACATTTACGATATACTTATTTATACGATATACTTATTTATACGATATACTTATTTACGATATACTATTATACGATATACTTATTTACGATATACTTATTTACGATATTATTTACGATATACTATTTACGATATACTTATTTATACGATATACTTATTTATACGATATACTTATTTACGATATACTTATTTATACGATATACTTATTTACGATATACTTATTTACGATATACTTATTTACGATATACTTATTTATACGATATACTTATTTACGATATTATTTTACGAATATAACGATATCTCTGTTAAGCATCATGGCTGAATGCTTAAAGCGCCCAACTCATTAATTGGCAACTTCGTAGGTTTTCATTCCTGCTGAGCACACCAATGGGAACGTTCAATAAGTCTATTGGATTGGCTCTGCTCAATGGAATCTCATCTCCATACTAAAAACGAATTGGTATGTTATATTCATACCAGAACATATGAACAGTAAGCACTAGAATTCTTATCGCTACTCGGAACTCATGGGAAGAAAATGGATTTCTGGATTGAAATCAATATGGCAGTATTTACAGAAAAAAGTATTCGGTTATTGGGGAACAATCAATAATACTTCTAAATGTCGAATCAGGATCAAACCTAGGACAGAAATAAAGCATTGGTCGTCACTCTTCTTTGGTGTCAAGGTATAATCTTGAATAGTCATCGCCATCCCGGGACGGGTAGAAGAATGGACCTATTCTGGGACATACAATGCATTACAACGTATGATCATTACGCTTCAACCGGTATTCTCATTCCACCTCTTTTTATAGGAGAAAAGAACTTAAAGCAAAATACTTAATACACGGCGATACCTTATACAAAAACTTCTACCCCGCGCACACGCAATTGAGCCGTAAACAGTCAATTGAAATCAATCCACGATAATTTGATCTTGACGCATCGTTGTAGTAAAAGGTCGTAATGCCAGAGATCATTACCGCACGGCATAGAGGGGGAGGTCATAAGCTTCTCATACCGTAAAATCGATTTTTCGCGGAAATGAAAAAGACTAATCGGTAGAATCTTAAACCATAGAATACGACCCTAATCGAAATGCATACATTGGATCTCTACACTATGGGATGTGAAAAGAGAGATATGTACTCCCAGATGGGCTATAATTGAGATACCCTTGTTTCTGGTACAGAAGTTCCTATATCATGGGAAATGGCCCTACCCTTTGAGTTTCGGTTTTGAACTATTGATTCCGTAATTGGAAGTACCAATTAGGTTTACGACGAAACCTAGAAATTCGATCACTGATCCATTTGAGTCTTACGGGATAGACCTTCAACAGAAAAACTTTTTTGAGTCACGGCAGCAGTGATTGCGTTCAGTAGTTACTCATAGCAATTATTTACTCTAGAGAAATGGTAATATGGATAAGACCAATTGTTTGAAGCCGCCCCAGACCCGGAAGCGCCCCTTGTTTTCAAAGAGAGGAGGACGGGTTATTCACAGTTAATTTGATGGTCATAGGCTAATTGAAAGCTAAGCATTGGTGTAATTAAGATCCCCCCGGGAAAAGAGAGATGTCTCCTACGTTCTTACCCGTATATGTGGGAAGTATCGACGTAATTTCATCGAGTCTTCGGTCTGAATGCTACATGAAGAACATAAGCCAGCAAATGACGACGGGTCGAGACCTAGGTGTAGACGATCTAACATGAGTGTTCAGCAATTTGGATTCCTATATATCCACTCATGTGTACTTTCATCATACGATTTAAATAAGATCCATCGGTCTAGATATCATCATATACATCTAGAAAAAGCCGTATGCTTTGGAAGAACTTGTACAGTTTGGGAAGGGGTTTTTATTTGCTAAAAAAAGATCTACTTCACACCGATATGCCCTTAGGCACGGCCATACATAACTAGAAAATCACCTTGGAAAGGGTGGACAATTACTAGAGCCGCAGGTGCTGTAGCGAAACTGCTTGCAAAGAGGGTAAATTCGGCCACATTAAGATTACCACTGGGGAGGTCCGTTTGATATCCAAAAACTGCTTAGCAACAGTCGGACCAGTGTGTAATGTTTGGGTGAACCAAAAAGTTTGGGTGGAGCCCGGATCTAAGTGTTGGCTAGGTAAAGCGTCCTGTAGTAAGAAGGAGTAGTTATGAACCCTGTAGACCATCCCCATGGGCGTTGAGGGGAGATCCCCCGAATCGTTAGAAAAAAACCCACAACCACCATTGGGTTTATCCTGCGCTGAAGAAGAAGTGGAAAAGGAAAAAAATATCGTGATTAGTTTTATTCTTCGATCGCCGTAAATAGGATATTGAACATAGAATTTTTTGAATTTGAAAAAATTTGATGTGGCGCACACGGGAATGAACCCGCGCATGGTGGATTCACAATCCACTGCCTTTGATCCCCTTGGCTCATCCGCCCCCTTTTCGACTAAAGAGGATTTTATCTTTTTTCCATTCATCTTATTGTATTTATTCTTACCTCGCATACTTAACTTAGATTCGAGATTTGGGACATTAGAATGCCAATCTTTAAATAAAAAATGTAACAAAAAAGGAGTAATACACTGTGACATAACACGTTTTCGCTAAAAAAAAAACCCTTTTGTAGCTAACCATTTACCATGGAAACATTGCAAACTCAACAATGAGGAGGAGAAAGAAAATACTAGTAACTTGGTCTCGCCATCTATCGCATTCTACACCCACAATGATTGGCCATACAATCGCTATTCATACTGGAAAGAACATTTACCTATTTATTACAGATCGTATGTAGGTCACAAATTGGAGAATTCGCGCCTACTTTACTTTTTCGAGACATGCAAGAAACGATAATAATCCGTCGTTAAGTAATTTAAAGTTCATTTTTAAATATTAAATACAACATTTTACTACTAAATAAATAAAACAATTAAATAAATTTTAAATATTAAAATATAAAAACTATAAAATATAAATAAATATAAAAAAATGTAAATTGAACAATAATTTTTTTTGTGAAAAAAAAATAAAGTTCAAACAAGTGTTTATTCATTTAGTTGGGGATAGGATACCTTATGAAGAACTCGAGTTCGGTTCAAGAAGTAAAATTTAGCTTCAACAATATGTAGTATGTCTGTTTTCCAAAGCGCGAAGAGAATTGTCCGTTCGCGACGTTCCTATGAAGAAACCCTTATGATCTGGAACTCATGCCTTATCGAGAATCTTATCCATTTTAAATTGGTTTATTCTGCAGCGCAAATGCTAGTCATATATGGGGTTTGAACGAAGCTGATTCATTCTTAAGTGAAGCCAAAGTTAATAGAGTACCATTGTGAAAAATACTACTCGAGCTCGAGGACGTATTATCCCGATAAAAAGACCTACTTGTCATATAACATTGTCTTAAGGATAAATCTAAAATTATTTTTAGATGAATCTCAGATTTAGATTCATCATAGTAAACCTAGAAAATACCATATATGGAGGAAAGAAAATATAATAGGAAATAGGACAAAAAATAATCCACTTTGGTTCAGACTTTGGTACAACCAACTCCATCATTCCTTTTTGGGGGGTTCGCACACACCAAAAAATTATTCTGTGGGTTTACAGGAATGAAAAAATACGGAATTGTATCAAGAACTATGTTACAAACAAAATAAGGAGAATGCCTCGGGTTTCGAAGTAAATCGCTCGTATAGGAATAAAAAAGAATGATTTGTCCAGGTCATAATCTATATTGGATTTCCAAATTTTATTAATATAGGGCCAACCACGAGGAATCGAGAATACAGATGATGACACAAGAATTAATTCGTGAACCGCAGATCATAACATTGCTATCACAAATTGAAAAACATTATGAGTCACCTAATATTCCTTGCGGAATAATAGCTTTACATAAAAAAATTAGAGTTTCGTTTCGAAAGGCAATGAAAAAGGCTATTGAATTAGCTGAACAAACGGATCAAAGGATGCAAGTACAAATTGCAGGGCGGATTGGACGGAAAAGAAATTGCACTGTCGCATGGATCAGAGAGGGCAGGGTTCCCTACAAACAATTCGCGCTAATTGCTATTGTCCTCTACAATAATCGAACTATCTATGGAGTATTAGGCATCAAATTTGATATTTGTGACGAGGAATATGACCGTTATTTATCTTTCCATTTCTGGCCATTGATAGAACAAAATAACAACTGTTTCATTCTTTTTCCGTGTAAATCAAACAAAAATGACAATTCTAATTCATAAGGTTGAATAAAAATTCGATGGACCAGTTGTTATAATTGCTATGCTTAGTTGTGACTCGTAATTTTTCTTTAGAGTTTAGAATTGAATAAAAAAAAAATAGACTAAACCCTAACTTAAACTTAATAACTCTATAAATTAACTAAAAACAAAAATAAAAACCAAATACTAAAACCAACTTATTGCTTCGTATTGTCGATATCCCAAGAACGTCACGCTATGAGATGAGTGGATCAATCATATCGTTTAGCAACTGCAACTAAAATCTTTTTCCATAAAAAAATCTGATTATGGGGTTGTGACACAAATAAAGGATGTGGAAAATGGAGGATGATAGAAAGAGAGAACAAAAATATCAATGATATATAATTCCATATGTATGGTCTATGATTTCCTCATAAAGGCAATGTGATAAGCATCAATCTGAATAATATAATAATAATAAGAGCCTCGGTTAAAAAACTAAGGAGATTGACTCGAGAAGAATTTGTTGGGAGCTCCATTGCAGATTCGCAGGCCTAACCATTAATGGAGAAGCTATGGGAACAACCGGAAACCTGTGACTTGGCCCCCAAAAAGGATTCTTCTGAAACGAATCCGATAATTTCATTGGTGGGATGGCGGAACGAACCGAGAAAAAATTTATTATTCTGAGAAGTCATGGTTTTCGAAACTATGAATAAAAAGTAAAAGAGTCAATATTCGCCTCGCGAAACCTTTATTTATTAGATTACTTACACATATTTTGGCATCATTTGATAGGGTAAAACTAAGGATCAAGGATCGTTCTAAAATAAAAAGCATTATCTCTAATTTAAAAAGCGAGACCGATAGACACTAAATAAACACTCAAAAAAAGTACATGCTCGAACATCATTGATACTCCTTTCAATCTCGATTCATTTCACTATGACAATTCAGCGGGATTCGAGTTTTTATTTATTTAGAACTT
>PYDT01001106.1:15000-25685 GCA_004837865.1 Musa balbisiana
GACTCATTCATATACAGATCATGAATGTTTGGAATCCATATTATGCAAGGAGACATTGCTTTTGCTAATTCGAATTGAAAGGTGATATCAAATCGGTCTATTTTCGGCGTCATATACATAGTTAGCAGCTCCGTATCAAGGTCATCATCAATATCGTCACTATCATCAATATCGATATCGTCACTATCATCAATATCGTCACTATCATCAATATCGATATCGTCACTATCATCAATATCGTCACTATCATCAATATCGATATCGTCACTATCACTATCATCAATATCGATATCGTCACTATCATCAATATCGTCACTATCATCAATATCGTCACTATCATCAATATCGATATCGTCACTATCATCAATATCGATATCGTCACTATCATCAATATCGATATCGTCACTATCACTATCATCAATATCGATATCGTCACTATCACTATCATCAATATCGTCACTATCACTATCATCAATATCGATATCGTCACTATCATCAATATCGATATCGTCACTATCACTATCATCAATATCGATATCGTCACTATCACTATCATCAATATCGATATCGTCACTATCATCAATATCGTCACTATCATCAATATCGATATCGTCACTATCACTATCATCAATATCGATATCGTCACTATCATCAATATCGATATCGTCACTATCATCAATATCGTCACTATCATCAATATCGATATCGTCACTATCATCAATATCGATATCGTCACTATCATCAATATCGATATCGTCACTATCACTATCATCAATATCGATATCGTCACTATCATCAATATCGATATCGTCACTATCATCAATATCGATATCGTCACTATCATCAATATCGTCACTATCATCAATATCGATATCGTCACTATCATCAATATCGTCACTATCATCAATATCGTCACTATCATCAATATCGATATCGTCACTATCATCAATATCGATATCGTCACTATCACTATCATCAAAATCGATATCATCAATAAAATAATCTTTAGGCTTGTCATCCGGGAACTTGTTCGGAAATACCGTAATGAAAGGAACATAGGGGTTTGTCGCTAGGTATTTGACCAAATAGGATCGTCCAGTTCCTATAGAACCTATCACTAAAATACTCCTAGAAGGGGATAGGGCTAAGCGGAGCGAAAAGGGTTTTCCATGAGATGGGAAATGAAAACTATTAGCCCCACACGAGGTTTGTGAATAAGTAATTGTCTGATAATGAGCAAGGAATATCCGTCTTTCTGCTAAACAGGATCCATTGAACTCATAATTCATTATATACTTGTCAACTAAGTATCGTAAGTAAATTGATCCCGGTTGTTCAATCATTTGATAACCAGAGTCATTCTTTGATAAATGATCACTATGAGTCAGACTCAATAGAATTTGATCAATCCTTTTTTCTGTCGTTAAGGTGGAGAACTGAACCAAGAATTCTCTTTCTTCATCATCAATCGAATCACTGTTCGCGACCCAGGATTCTATTTTCTCATCAATCCAATCACCGTTCACCTTTTTTCTTTTTCTTATCAATGAATAGATCTCTTTACTTGTACGACTTAGATGTCTCGTATTTCTCGAAAAAGTGATTCGATTGATGGGATTTGGTATGATACTTATGAGATTGATGGGATTTGGTATGATACTTATGAGATTGATGGGATTTGGTATGATACTTATGAGATTGATGGGATTTGGTATGATACTTATGAGATTGATGGGATTTGGTATGATACTTATGAGATTGATGGGATTTGGTATGATACTTATGAGATTGATGGGATTTGGTATGATACTTATGAGATTGATGGGATTTGGTATGATACTTATGAGATTGATGGGATTGATATTCAAATATTTCTTCCTAGAACGTATTGATTTGACCCCACAAGCGACCAATAGCATGTTGCCACCAAAAGCAAAAGCAAAACCCCGTATTTCTTCCAGAGAATCTCCTAATTGTTTCAGAACAACTAGAAAGAGATTCTTTAACCAGAAAGAATTCAGTTCAGATGTAGGATACCCATCCAAAAGTTTTCGCAACTCAATCATGTATGATGGAATCATCAAAGATTTGATCTTTTCTAACTCTGTCTGTAACTCACTAGAGGCTTGGGAAACAAAGAGAAGATGTATACGAACGAGATATCCAGCAACAAGAAGAAGGAAAAAGATTGAATAGAGGAACTCCAACTCCCGAGCATTTGTTGATCTCAGATGTGTCCATATCAATGGAACGGGTGACTCATTATTTCGATGAATCATTTCTTCGGACAGAAGAAGATTCTGTAAACACTCCCTCGAAATCTCACTTATCAGAGTCCATTGTGGAAGAATCTTCTGAGGAATTGGCCATGATATATCTGATCCATGCATAATATCATGAAAAATGGATACAAATTTGTGACTGCTACTTAGTATCGACAATGGGTCTGAAAAAGTATCTAAAAGGGTGAAATTTAGATATTTGCACTCTGTCGAAGTAAGGAACCATGGCATATATGTTTGGAACGGATTCCATTTTGTTTGGAACAGATTCCATTTTGAGAGATTTGAAAAAGCACTATCTCGTTGAAAGGTTCTATACATCTGCCGTTTCTCAACGCATTTCTTTAGAGAAAGACTCCGTTTTTTTTTCCTCTTTCCGGATGGTAAATATTTCTCAGAACATGGAGTGTGAATCAAACCCATGTTTGAATTGAAACTGAGATACCGATGCAAGTTCTTCCCTTCTGAATCAGATAGATTCATATCTGAAAGAGGCTGACAATAAGTTCTTCCAAAATTGACTCTTTGTTTCTCTGTTAGAGGTGTTGCAGAAATGTCTGCGATCGAGTAAATAGCTCTACGAACGAATGGCTCGGATCGAATTGGAAAACGGAAAGATTTGTACAAGTTATACGTTTTGTCACCACTTTGTGGAAAATCTTTAGGTATGAATATGTTAGATACCTGTGACTCGATTGGTGAAATAGTCTCTCTCTCCAAAAAAATATGTTTTTTTTTACCGACGCACGAAGAAAATATTTTGTTGCGAATGAACAAGGTAGTGAGGAATTGTCCATATGTAAGATCATAATTATTGATACGGGTCTTTTCCACATAAAAAGGGAATCTTTTGTTACAATAGAACCAGAAGTGATTTGGATCATTCAAGAATCGAAGTCGATTTGCTTTATAAAAAGAAGATATCAATGAACTTCTATGAAATGGTTTCACGGGATTCAGCCAATTGTCTCGATCATGGAATATCATTGAGAAATAGGAATCCGTGTTATCAAAGGATTTCCTGCGATTATTTCTAGTATAGAATGAGTCAATCATCCACTCTGGTATCTTTTTGAACAAAAATGGTAATGTTGTTCCTCCATTGATAAAGAATTCCGGTCTTTGGGAAGTATCATGATCATCCAATAAGAAGGGTTTCAATTTATTCAAATGAACGATTTGAACACCTATTGATTCTAACAACTGATTGCGGAGTTGATCATTCGGACCTTTCAATTCACGGATGTGGATCTCGGACCTATGAATGGGGATATTCCCGATACTCACAAAGAAAAGGGAAGTGACTTGGACAAAAAGGGAAGTGACTTGGACAAAAAGGGAAGTGACTTGGACAAAAAGGGAAGTGACTTGGACAAAAAGGGAAGTGACTTGGACAAAAAGGGAAGTGACTTGGACAAAAAGGGAAGTGACTTGGACAAAAAGGGAAGTGACTTGGACAAAAAGGGAAGTGACTTGGACAAAAAGGGAAGTGACTTGGACAAAAAGGGAAGTGACTTGGACAAAAAGGGAAGTGACTTGGACAAAAAGGGAAGTGACTTGGACAAAAAGGGAAGTGACTTGGACAAAAAGGGAAGTGACTTGGACAAAAAGAAACGAAGTGACTTGGACAAAAAGGGAAGTGACTTGGACAAAAAGAAACGAAGTGACTTAGACAAATTTTGTTTGTCGATAGCCTCGGACCAATCAATCGAATATTGATTAATACGTAACCGATCGAACACTACTTGAAAACGGTTCTTCTGTTCAGAAACGAAATGTTCCAAATGTTCCTGGAAATTCTTGCTCTCATTGGACCATTTGTATCTATATACATCAGGATCCCGATTCATGGATCTCTCGGTTCGAGAAAAAAGAGGATCAAACCATTTCTTCTGACTCTTTTTCAAATTCGATAAATGTTGGTTGATCGTATATTTCATTATAGTTATATGATTCAGAGTATCATTTCCTATTTGATCCCTTTGAATTCCATATTCGAAGTTGCGATCGGATCTATTCATTAAAAAGAATCGATTAGATACATTTCTTATGTACCCATAGGTGCTATATTGGATTTGAATCAGATTTCGGATCAATCTATATTGATTGACTGCCTCCATTATGTTGTTGCTAGCAAATACCGCTGTTTTTAGTTTTGGATCTTCCGAATCATTCCCGCAGTAGATCCGGACCGATTTTTTTCTGATCCTTCGATAAAAAGATTCATTCTCTTCATAAAAAAGAGGAGGTAGAACCAATAAAGATTTCTTTTTCGATTCATCTCTGGAGTTGAATACCTCATTCAAGAATTTTTTTTGATCCAACCCGTAGGAATCAATAGAAAAGGCAAATCCCCTATGATACACCAGATCCGGCTCGGTTATTGATAGAGTGAATAGATCTGCCATTTCTTGAAATCTCTCTTCTGATTCAAAATCGTGGTGTAACGTGTATCCCCTTTTGTTCCGGTCATGGAATAGATGAAATAAATCAAAAAATGGATTTTTGTTCAAGAATGAAATCTTATTGGAACTGTCCATATCCGGTTCATCCTTCGGAACCATATCACATCCCGGATCTGATGAAATAGGATGAATTGAGACGGTATTTTGTAAATACATAATTATCTTGAATATATCAACCATTTCTTCTGACTCTTTTTCAAATTCGATAAATGTTGGTTGATCGTATATTTCATTATAGTTATATGATTCAGAGTATCATTTCCTATTTGATCCCTTTGAATTCCATATTCGAAGTTGCGATCGGATCTATTCATTAAAAAGAATCGATTAGATACATTTCTTATGTACCCATAGGTGCTATATTGGATTTGAATCAGATTTCGGATCAATCTATATTGATTGACTGCCTCCATTATGTTGTTGCTAGCAAATACCGCTGTTTTTAGTTTTGGATCTTCCGAATCATTCCCGCAGTAGATCCGGACCGATTTTTTTCTGATCCTTCGATAAAAAGATTCATTCTCTTCATAAAAAAGAGGAGGTAGAACCAATAAAGATTTCTTTTTCGATTCATCTCTGGAGTTGAATACCTCATTCAAGAATTTTTTTTGATCCAACCCGTAGGAATCAATAGAAAAGGCAAATCCCCTATGATACACCAGATCCGGCTCGGTTATTGATAGAGTGAATAGATCTGCCATTTCTTGAAATCTCTCTTCTGATTCAAAATCGTGGTGTAACGTGTATCCCCTTTTGTTCCGGTCATGGAATAGATGAAATAAATCAAAAATGGATTTTTGTTCAAGAATGAAATCTTATTGGAACTGTCCATATCCGGTTCATCCTTCGGAACCATATCACATCCCGGATCTGATGAAATAGGATGAATTGAGACGGTATTTTGTAAATACATAATTATCTTGAATATATCAACCATTTCTTTATTTTCCAATCGCCTGGAAGGGACAAAAGAAACATCTTGTTTTTTCTTCAAAAATTTCTGATCTCTAGTGGACCTCTCAATAGGATTCGAACCCAGATGAAGTTCTGACCATCTGTCAGAGAAAAAAGAACGAATTGATCTTGTAGGATTCCCAAGAAATTCTTCGATTTCTTCCGGAAGCAGATGATTATTCATCTGCTTCTCACGTTCCGTGAATAGCCGGGACATTGAGGAAGATCCAAAAAGGCATTTCGGGAATCGATCTGATTCTATCTCTGTTCGTTCCGTTTGAAGAAAGGAAGGATCCCAAAGAATCGATCTTTCTTTTAGTTGCTGAATGTCTGTTTGATCGATCAATGTGGGATATTCTGAATCCTCATTTCTAATGGAATCGAAATGATCTATGGATTGATCAGAAGATCCTTTCAATTGGCTAGAATCCCTTACTTGAACGAAAATAGATCTTGTGGAATCATATTGAATATTTGACAATACATTCCGTACCTTGCTAAAAAACCGATCCTTGTTTACCAACCACACATTGTCTAACCAAATCAAATTCTCTCTCGATACGTTCCTCAAAAAATCCGATTCGTGCTGATTCTTCCCCCAACTAACGAAGAGATCTTGGCGGAATTGCCACATATGAAATTGAACACAATTTTGCAAAGAAATACCCCACTTGTTTCTCGAGAAGAGATGGGAAACATGCTCAATATCATTTGATTGAATAGTTGCCTCAGCTCCTTGTTGTTTGAAGAAACCCTCCCCTTCAATTGGTCTTTTTTCACGAAAAGCAGACATGAGATAACAAATCAAGTCTTTCCCTAAGATTTCGAATAGCTGTCCCAAATTCAAGTTGATTATGTTTCGCTTCTTCCTCGGAGAAAGACGATCAAACAATTCCCAATCATGGTCCTTGCGGATCGGATCATCCGTATAGGATAAAAAAAGAACGAATTGATCTTGTAGGATTCCCAAGAAATTCTTCGATTTCTTCCGGAAGCAGATGATTATTCATCTGCTTCTCACGTTCCGTGAATAGCCGGGACATTGAGGAAGATCCAAAAAGGCATTTCGGGAATCGATCTGATTCTATCTCTGTTCGTTCCGTTTGAAGAAAGGAAGGATCCCAAAGAATCGATCTTTCTTTTAGTTGCTGAATGTCTGTTTGATCGATCAATGTGGGATATTCTGAATCCTCATTTCTAATGGAATCGAAATGATCTATGGATTGATCAGAAGATCCTTTCAATTGGCTAGAATCCCTTACTTGAACGAAAATAGATCTTGTGGAATCATATTGAATATTTGACAATACATTCCGTACCTTGCTAAAAAACCGATCCTTGTTTACCAACCACACATTGTCTAACCAAATCAAATTCTCTCTCGATACGTTCCTCAAAAAATCCGATTCGTGCTGATTCTTCCCCCAACTAACGAAGAGATCTTGGCGGAATTGCCACATATGAAATTGAACACAATTTTGCAAAGAAATACCCCACTTGTTTCTCGAGAAGAGATGGGAAACATGCTCAATATCATTTGATTGAATAGTTGCCTCAGCTCCTTGTTGTTTGAAGAAACCCTCCCCTTCAATTGGTCTTTTTTCACGAAAAGCAGACATGAGATAACAAATCAAGTCTTTCCCTAAGATTTCGAATAGCTGTCCCAAATTCAAGTTGATTATGTTTCGCTTCTTCCTCGGAGAAAGACGATCAAACAATTCCCAATCATGGTCCTTGCGGATCGGATCATCCGTATAGGATAAAAAAAGAAACTCCAGATATTCGCTATCTTTCTCTTTGAATGAGATCTTAATTCCAGCTACGGTTTCATTAGATATCTTACAACTAGAATCCCTCTTTTTTCCGATCCGGTTCCTCCACCACCGCGAACTCCGGTTAGATTCAGGCATGATACACTTTTTATTTATTGGGAGAACCCAAGTACTCTCTTGCGGATCCATGAAACAACTCTCAGAAATCTTTTTCCCTTTTGGAAGATACAGGAACGAAACAATCAACCTATTGATATTGGAAGACCGAAAAGATTCTTCCAATGTCTCATTTCTGGGTCCAATGGAATTCATAGGTATAGGAAGAAGCTCCATCAAATAGAGATTTTTTCTTTCGACCATCTTTCGATTGTTAATACGAGATATAAGGACCGCTACTACAAGCAGTACTACACCTTTGATTACACCTTTGATCATGAAATATCGATTGCTTGTTGAACCCTGCGAATCACGTGAAAGTAGGGTACTCCAATTCGGGGGTCAAAAAGTTTCATAAAGCGTTCTTGATGGAAAAAATGTATTTGATCCACGAATCTAAGAAATAGTGAGAATTCTTGATCTCTCTCAATATCTCTCTCAATTCGACGATCCAGAATTTGAATTGATGTCGTCCCATAAATCCCTCCTAAAGATTTTATTTCAACTAAAGATTTTATTTCAATTGGAATTTGGTTATTTATACATTTACGATATACTTATTTATACGATATACTTATTTATACGATATACTTATTTATACGATATACTTATTTATACATTTACGATATACTTATTTATACGATATACTTATTTATACGATATACTTATTTACGATATACTTATTTATACGATATACTTATTTACGATATACTTATTTACGATATACTTATTTATACATTTACGATATACTTATTTACGATATACTTATTTATACGATATACTTATTTACGATATACTTATTTATACATTTACGATATACTTATTTACGATATACTTATTTACGATATACTTATTTACGATATACTTATTTATACGATATACTTATTTATACGATATACTTATTTATACATTTACGATATACTTATTTACGATATACTTATTTATACGATATACTTATTTATACATTTACGATATACTTATTTACGATATACTTATTTATACGATATACTTATTTACGATATACTTATTTTATACATTTACGATATACTTATTTACGATATACTTATTTATACGATATACTTATTTACGATATACTTATTTACGATATACTTATTTATACGATATACTTATTTACGATATACTTATTTACGATATACTTATTTTATACATTTACGATATACTTATTTACGATATACTTATTTTATACATTTACGATATACTTATTTATACGATATACTTATTTACGATATACTTATTTACGATATACTTATTTTATACATTTACGATATACTTATTTACGATATACTTATTTACGATATACTTATTTACGATATACTTATTTACGATATACTTATTTTATACATTTACGATATACTTATTTTATACATTTACGATATACTTATTTACGATATACTTATTTACGATATACTTATTTATACGATATACTTATTTTATACATTTACGATATACTTATTTACGATATACTTATTTTATACATTTACGATATACTTATTTACGATATACTTATTTACGATATACTTATTTACGATATACTTATTTACGATATACTTATTTACGATATACTTATTTATACGATATACTTATTTATACGATATACTTATTTACGATATACTTATTTATACGATATACTTATTTACGATATACTTATTTTATACATTTACGATATACTTATTTACGATATACTTATTTACGATATACTTATTTTATACATTTACGATATACTTATTTATACGATATACTTATTTACGATATACTTATTTACGATATACTTATTTACGATATACTTATTTATACGATATACTTATTTTATACATTTACGATATACTTATTTACGATATACTTATTTACGATATACTTATTTTATACATTTACGATATACTTATTTACGATATACTTATTTATACGATATACTTATTTACGATATACTTATTTTATACATTTACGATATACTTATTTTATACATTTACGATATACTTATTTATACGATATACTTATTTATACGATATACTTATTTACGATATACTTATTTTATACATTTACGATATACTTATTTACGATATACTTATTTACGATATACTTATTTTATACATTTACGATATACTTATTTACGATATACTTATTTATACGATATACTTATTTACGATATACTTATTTACGATATACTTATTTTATACATTTACGATATACTTATTTTATACATTTACGATATACTTATTTTATACATTTACGATATACTTATTTACGATATACTTATTTTATACATTTACGATATACTTATTTACGATATACTTATTTACGATATACTTATTTATACGATATACTTATTTATACGATATACTTATTTTATACATTTACGATATACTTATTTTATACATTTACGATATACTTATTTACGATATACTTATTTATACGATATACTTATTTATACGATATACTTATTTACGATATACTTATTTACGATATACTTATTTATACGATATACTTATTTACGATATACTTATTTTATACATTTACGATATACTTATTTTATACATTTACGATATACTTATTTACGATATACTTATTTACGATATACTTATTTTATACATTTACGATATACTTATTTACGATATACTTATTTACGATATACTTATTTACGATATACTTATTTACGATATACTTATTTTATACATTTACGATATACTTATTTACGATATACTTATTTTATACATTTACGATATACTTATTTTATACATTTACGATATACTTATTTACGATATACTTATTTTATACATTTACGATATACTTATTTACGATATACTTATTTACGATATACTTATTTACGATATACTTATTTACGATATACTTATTTACGATATACTTATTTACGATATACTTATTTACGATATACTTATTTATACGATATACTTATTTACGATATACTTATTTACGATATACTTATTTACGATATACTTATTTTATACATTTACGATATACTTATTTTATACATTTACGATATACTTATTTATACGATATACTTATTTACGATATACTTA
>PYDT01002172.1:0-2500 GCA_004837865.1 Musa balbisiana
GACGCACGAAGAGCTAAAAATATTTTGTTGCGGAATGAAACAAGAGTGAGGAATTGTCCATAGTAAGATCATAATTATTGATACGGGTCTTTTCCACATAAAAAGGAATCTTTTGTTACAATAGAACCAGAAGTGATTTGGATCATTCAAGAATCGAAGTCGATTTGCTTTATAAAAAGAAGATATCAATGAACTTCTATGAAATGGTTTCACGGGATTCAGCCAATTGTCTCGATCATGGAATATCATTGAGAAATAGGAATCCGTGTTATCAAAGGATTTCCTGCGATTATTTCTAGTATAGAATGAGTCAATCATCCACTCTGGTATCTTTTTGAACAAAAATGGTAATGTTGTTCCTCCATTGATAAAGAATTCCGGTCTTTGGGAAGTATCATGATCATCCAATAAGAAGGGTTTTCAATTTATTCAAATGAACGATTTGAACACCTATTGATTCTAACAACTGATTGCGGAGTTGATCATTCGGACCTTTCAATTCACGGATGTGGATCTCGGACCTATGAATGGGGATATTCCCGATACTCACAAAGAAAAGGGGAAGTGACTTGGACAAAAAGGGAAGTGACTTGGACAAAAAGGGAAGTGACTTGGACAAAAAGAAACGAAGTGACTTGGACAAAAAGAAACGAAGTGACTTAGACAAATTTTGTTTGTCGATAGCCTCGGACCAATCAATCGAATATTGATTAATACGTAACCGATCGAACACTACTTGAAAACGGTTCTTCTGTTCAGAAACGAAATGTTCCAAATGTTCCTGGAAATTCTTGCTCTCATTGGACCATTTGTATCTATATACATCAGGATCCCGATTCATGGATCTCTCGGTTCGAGAAAAAAGAGGATCAAACCATTTCTTCTGACTCTTTTTCAAATTCGATAAATGTTGGTTGATCGTATATTTCATTATAGTTATATGATTCAGAGTATCATTTCCTATTTGATCCCTTTGAATTCCATATTCGAAGTTGCGATCGGATCTATTCATTAAAAAGAATCGATTAGATACATTTCTTATGTACCCATAGGTGCTATATTGGATTTGAATCAGATTTCGGATCAATCTATATTGATTGACTGCCTCCATTATGTTGTTGCTAGCAAATACCGCTGTTTTTAGTTTTGGATCTTCCGAATCATTCCCGCAGTAGATCCGGACCGATTTTTTTCTGATCCTTCGATAAAAAGATTCATTCTCTTCATAAAAAAGAGGAGGTAGAACCAATAAAGATTTCTTTTTCGATTCATCTCTGGAGTTGAATACCTCATTCAAGAATTTTTTTTGATCCAACCCGTAGGAATCAATAGAAAAGGCAAATCCCCTATGATACACCAGATCCGGCTCGGTTATTGATAGAGTGAATAGATCTGCCATTTCTTGAAATCTCTCTTCTGATTCAAAATCGTGGTGTAACGTGTATCCCCTTTTGTTCCGGTCATGGAATAGATGAAATAAATCAAAAAATGGATTTTTGTTCAAGAATGAAATCTTATTGGAACTGTCCATATCCGGTTCATCCTTCGGAACCATATCACATCCCGGATCTGATGAAATAGGATGAATTGAGACGGTATTTTGTAAATACATAATTATCTTGAATATATCAACCATTTCTTTATTTTCCAATCGCCTGGAAGGGACAAAAGAAACATCTTGTTTTTTCTTCAAAAATTTCTGATCTCTAGTGGACCTCTCAATAGGATTCGAACCCAGATGAAGTTCTGACCATCTGTCAGAGAAAAAAGAACGAATTGATCTTGTAGGATTCCCAAGAAATTCTTCGATTTCTTCCGGAAGCAGATGATTATTCATCTGCTTCTCACGTTCCGTGAATAGCCGGGACATTGAGGAAGATCCAAAAAGGCATTTCGGGAATCGATCTGATTCTATCTCTGTTCGTTCCGTTTGAAGAAAGGAAGGATCCCAAAGAATCGATCTTTCTTTTAGTTGCTGAATGTCTGTTTGATCGATCAATGTGGGATATTCTGAATCCTCATTTCTAATGGAATCGAAATGATCTATGGATTGATCAGAAGATCCTTTCAATTGGCTAGAATCCCTTACTTGAACGAAAATAGATCTTGTGGAATCATATTGAATATTTGACAATACATTCCGTACCTTGCTAAAAAACCGATCCTTGTTTACCAACCACACATTGTCTAACCAAATCAAATTCTCTCTCGATACGTTCCTCAAAAAATCCGATTCGTGCTGATTCTTCCCCCAACTAACGAAGAGATCTTGGCGGAATTGCCACATATGAAATTGAACACAATTTTGCAAAGAAATACCCCACTTGTTTCTCGAGAAGAGATGGGAAACATGCTCAATATCATTTGATTGAATAGTTGCCTCAGCTCCTTGTTGTTTGAAGAAACCCTCCCCTTCAATTGGTCTTTTTTCACGAAAAGCAGACATGAGATAACAAATCAAGTCTTTCCCTAAGATTTCGAATAGCTGTCCCAAATTCAA
>PYDT01002172.1:10000-25481 GCA_004837865.1 Musa balbisiana
ATTTATTCTCTTTATCAGTATACTGTTTCTTCTACACATCCGTTTCTAATCCATAATAAAGAATAGTTAGGATTCATTAAAAAAAAAAAAAAAGGAAAAAGAATCAATGGTCCACCCACAGGAGAACTCACCCTTTCCCGTATCAGGCACTAATCTATTTTTAACGTCTAATTAGATCGGGTAATCGTTCAATTCAAATTAAGAACATAAGCTCGTTGCTTTTTGTTTTACCAGAATTGGAACCATAGGCTCTATCCATTTATTCACTAGACCCAACTGTAAATGTGAATTTGTTTTGTCCCCTTCCCTTCCAAAAATTTTTTATTTTTGTAGCGATCCAGTAAGGATAAACTAAAATAAAAGTTCCACTTTCATTTTAATTTGTAATTTTTTAATAAAATAAGAAATTTATTTTTATTTTTATTACGACATGCTACTTTTTCCATTCATTACCTTTGAGGATCAGTCGTGGTCTTATAGACTCTACCAATAGTCTGGACGAATTTGTTGCTTCATCCAAATGTGTAAAAGATCATAGTCGCACTTAAAAGCCGAGTACTCTACCGTTGAGTTAGCAACCCGAATAAAATAAAATAAATAGGATATGTAGATACGATCAAAATGAAAAATAAATTAAATTGCACTGCACGACCCCATCAAAACATTGAACTAATAATAAATAAAAAAATATTTTATGATCAATTATACAAAATAAATAAAAAATGTAAAAATAAATAAAAAATGTACAGATCATATTTAAAAACACCAGATTCCTAAAAGAGATGCTCAAATTGTGACAGACCCACCAGTTTTTTATCAATTTTTTTATTTTTGTTAAGTTAAATTCCAAAATACGTCTTATATGACAGTAAACCCAACAATGCAAAACCCATTATTTGAGTAAAAGTGAAGTGAAAACCCAATATGGGGTCTGGATAAAGAGATTTATTTATCTATAATCAATTATATTTGTTCGATACACCATTGTCAATATGAATGCAATGTTGAGAAAACAAATAACAAATAAAGTAAATAAAATAAGGATTTGTATTGGGTTGGCACAACATAAATAAGAAATTTTGATGGAAAAAAATAAGGAAAAGATAAAGAAAAAATCTCGGGTTTATTCAATCAATAGAGGTACAATAAGCAAGATTAATCCCTTGTTTGTTGGTGGATTCCTATAACAAGAAAAAAGTAAATTTAAGTATGAATAGAGCAAGAAAAGGGAAAATTTTAGGTAAAAAATTGTAAGTAAAAAATTATACAAAGATAGATTTTATATTAATCATCTCCCCCCTTTTTTATTAATTTTGTTGTTTTTTCTTTTAATTAACTCGAAGTTTTTTCTTTAAAAAATTCTGCCTTACTTAAAATATCATAAACAGTTCCTGTAGGTTGAGCGCCCTTTTCAAGGAAATATAGAATAGCGGGAACGTTTAAATAAGTTTGATTCTTTATCGGATCATAAAAACCCACTTTTCGAAAATCTCTTCCTTCTCTTCGGGATCGAACATCAATTGCAACGATTCGATAGATGGCTCATTGGGATAGATGTACATAAACAATCCCCCCCCAGAAACGTATAGGAGGTTTTTCTCCTCATACGGCTCGAGCTCGAGAAAAAATTATTTTAATTTCGGTATATCTTTCTGTATATAATATCAAATAGTAAACACAAAATAATGACTCAAATCATAGTCTAATTCATTATTATTATTTTGTTCTTCCTAAAAAAAAAAAAAAAAAGAAATTTCATTCGTACTCATAACTCAAGTTGGGTAATTCTGACAGAATTCGAAGGGAAATCCTTAGACATTTATTGAGCCGTCTCTAACCTCTTTTGTTTGTCTCATCTCGAATCTATTTTTATTCCTGATTCTGATCCAATTTTTGAGACAATTGAAAATAGTGTTTCCTTGTTTCGGAATCCTTTATCTTTGCTTTGTAAAATCATTGGGTTTAGACATTACTTCGGTGATCTTTACTCCTTTCAAAAGGGCAGCAACATACCTTTTGTTTTTTTTATTTCTTTCTATAGAAATAGAATACCTATAGAAATAGAATACGAAGAATTGATTCCTCTGTGATACACTTTTTTTGATCGAAATAGTTTTATCAATTCCGATTATTTTATATTTTAAGGATATACTTACAAAGTTGGTCTAACTTATTGATTGATTGGCACTAACCCTAGATTCTTCCCCTTGATAAATGAATCAATCCTTTCCGCTCGAGCTCCATCATGTACTATCAACCTAAGAAAAATTAGATTCCTAATGGAACAGAACAAACTATGTCGAGCCAAGAGCATCTTCATTTCTATAGAAAATGGTGGATGTAAAAATCCACAGTGGATCATGTCCTTCAAGTCGCACGTTGCTTTCTACCACATCGTTTCAAACGAAGTTTTACCATAACATTCCTCTAATTTAGAATTCAATTTAATTTCAAACCGCAATGGAATTGATTTAATATGTAATCATGAATAGTCATTGGCTCGATGGGAACAACGGGAACTATATAATAGTCTATACTTTATACCTATGGATAGATAAGTATTGTATTTATCCGGAGAAAGCTCAGCAGGGATCCAATTTCTTTAACTCGATATTCTATCATATGAATGAAACGTATTTCTAAGAAAGATGCTTGCTTAAGACTTATTTACTTTACATCTCCAACAGATTGTTCGGGACGATCAATCATGAAATGCAGAATCTATTTTTCTAGAACAAAAAAACTATAAACCTCAAATCCTTTAATTTAATATATTTCCAATCCCGGAAAAAAATCAATTATTAGTCAAATAAACTGTTCCAATGACCAAAAAACAAAAAGGTCGTAAGTTTCTAGATACTATTGATTTATCATATTTCTTCGAGTACCAACCAAGAGTTCATAAAAAATGTTTTAAAAATCTCCGACTTCAGCATCATGACTGGAACTATGTTTTCTAGTCATGACTAAACTGGATCTCTAATTCAATCACCAAGTCGACGCAATCACAATGAGTAGCTAAAAATTTTTAGCAGATATTTCATTCCCTAAGGAGACATAAATTTTACCATGTTCAATTGAATTATCAATTGGTTTTCTTTTAACCAAAGAAGTAAATGGATTCTAAGAATCCATTCTAAGAATCCATTCTAAGAATTCAGAACAAAAGAAAAGGTTGTTCTCTTTAAGATTTTTCCGTTTTATGTGGGATACAATGTGATACCATCTTTTGTTTCTGATGGAAACGATCTGGGACGGAAGGATTCGAACCTCCGAATAACGGGACCAAAACCCGCTGCCTTACCGCTTGGCCACGCCCCATTTTTCCTGTTTGGCACTAGTCAAGACTATTATTAGTATTAGTTATTCGTCAATCCCCAACCCCCCCCCCCCCACCAAAAAAAAAATACATAATACATAATAAAAACATATGGGATATTTTGTTTGTTGCTAGGATTCAACACATGTAGATTAGATATAGAATCAAAAAAATTAATTGATCATTACATAGAATTCAATTAAGATAATGTATGAAAGTAGAATTCCTTGTATTCTCATTTGAGAATGGAAGGAAGGATTTTTGATTTGGGAGAGTTCAAAAAAAAAAGAAGGATTTTTTGACTTGCCTTTTTCATTTTTCCCTTATAAAAATAACTCAATCAAAATAAAATTATCTAATCTACAAGAACGAAATGTTTGTTATGTTTAATATCTTTAGCTTAATCTGTATCTGTCTTAATTCTGTCCTTTATTCGAATAGTTTTTTCTTTGCCAAATTGCCTGAAGCTTATGCCGTTTTCAATCCAATCGTAGATGTTATGCCTGTCATACCTGTCCTCTTTTTTCTCTTAGCCTTTGTTTGGCAAGCTGCTGTAAGTTTTCGATAAAATCCTTAATACTTTGCCAAATCCATTCATGATTTATTCGACAAAAAAATTATAAAAATGGATAAGATCGGCTAAGTCTTACATTAGAATTATAAACCCTCGATTCAAAAATGGAAATTCTTGTATATTGAGTAACCGCGGAGATGAATTTTGATCAGTTTATTTACTCGTTCTGACCTTTCGGTGAGTAAGGAGTTTATTAGTTCTAGGTCCCCTACAATACCTAATTGTCGATATGACAAGAAAATTTTTGTGAGGAAGGAATCAAAATCTTATTACAAAGAAATTCGTAAAAGTGACTTTCTTTTTCTTTTCAAATCAAAAAACTTAATTTTGGGGGGTATGATGTCAAATCAAACAAAATAGTATATGTGATAAAAAGAAAAAATAGGTAATCTATTCCCTTTTTCTAAAATGATCTTATCTTGGAGATTGTGTAATGCTTACTCTCAAACTCTTTGTTTACACAGTAGTGATATTCTTTGTTTCTCTCTTCATCTTCGGATTCTTATCTAATGATCCGGGACGTAATCCTGGACGTGAGGAATAAAAAAATTTTTGAGTTTTCTTTGTTTTTCTAATTTTTTCTTATTATTTTATCTATTCCATATATTCACTTTACCTATAAAAAATAAAGGAATCGAAATTCCTTCGAAATCGAAAGTATCAAGTAATAAGAGCGGGCGGAGAGAGAGGGATTCGAACCCTCGGTACGAATAACTCGTACAACGGATTAGCAATCCGCCGCTTTAGTCCACTCAGCCATCTCTCCCAATTTAAATAAAATTGAAATTTCAATAAAATTTCAAATGAAATTGAAATTAACTATTTCAATGAAAATTGAAATTAAATAAAAAAAGAAAATAATAAAAAGAAAAATTTTTTCTTTTTAAGATATTAATTATTAAGTTTAAGAAAGACATTAATATAATATTTTTATTAAGAAAGATATTAAACATTTTTATTTAAAAAGATATTAAAAAGATATTAAACATTTTTATTAAGAAGATATTAAACATTATAGATATTAAACATTTTTATTAAGAAAGATATTAAACATTATAGAAAGATATTAAACATTTTTATTAAGAAAGATATTAAACATTTTTATTAAGAAAGATATTAAACATTTTTATTAAGAAAGATATTAAACATTTTTATTAAGAAAGATATTAAACATTTTTATTAAGAAAGATATTAAACATTTTTATTAAGAAAGATATTAAACATTTTTATTAAGAAAGATATTAAACATTTTTATTAAGAAAGATATTAAACATTTTTATTAAGAAAGATATTAAACATTTTTATTAAGAAAGATATTAAACATTATAGAAAGATATTAAACATTATAGAAAGATATTAAACATTTTTATTAAGAAAGATATTAAACATTTTTATTAAGAAAGATATTAAACATTTTTATTAAGAAAGATATTAAACATTTTTATTAAGAAAGATATTAAACATTTTTATTAAGAAAGATATTAAACATTTTTATTAAGAAAGATATTAAACATTTTTACGTATTAATATAATTATAACATTATCATTAGAAATATGAACATTCTATTAAAATTTCTAACTATAGGATAGATTTCATTACTAATTATAAAATAGATTTCATTACAGATGAAATTTAAAAAATAAAAGTGAATAATAATTAAAAATTTTAAAATAATTAAAAATTTAAATTATTAATAAATTCTAATCTAAATTTAAAGGTTAAAGGAATTGAAATTTTATTTTCAATTAAAGTAAAGAAAAAACAAATTAAAGGTTTTTTTATGTAATAAAAAATTTCTTAAATATTATAATTTAAATATTATAATATTATTTAAATATTATAATATTATATTAATAATTAAGTAATTATATAATTAAGTAATTATATAATTATATTTAAGTATATTTTAAGTAATTATATAATTATATTTATATTAAGTTAATATTTATATTAAGTTAATTTACTATTAAGTTAATTTACGTAATTTAATTTTAGTTTTTATGTAATTTAATTTAAGTTTCATTTAAGTAAGTTAAGAGTAAGTCAAGAACGAATTTGATCAAGAATTCCATTTAGATAAGATTCGAAACAGGTATCTCCAATAGAAAGAAAACCTTACTTCTTTAATTTTGTACGAAAGGTTTATTCTCCCGGCCTGGTCCTAGTTAAGTACTGGCCGGGCCAGTACCTCTTTTTTTGTCCAGCTTCAATGACCCCTTCAGACAGACCGAGAATGCCAGCAATCCAGCAAAGGAAAAGTATAAGTATAACTTTATACCGTTTTTTAAATTTATATATGTTATTTAGAAAAGCTTTGTGCTCTTCGCCTTTTAAGTCCCTGGCTGGCGGGACTAAATATGTGTCAACGTTATAATTTGAATGCTATCTTGATTGCGTCTCACTCCCTTGTTCGACAAATAGTCCATTCATATACAATAATGTATATGTAGCGGGTATAGTTTAGTGGTAAAAGTGTGATTCGTTCTATTAACAACTTAAAAAGTTAAGGGGTCTCTCGGTTTTTTGCATACTCCGATCAAAAACTTTATTTCTTAAAAGGGTTTAATCCTTTACCTCTCAATAGCATATTTGAGGAAGAACATACATTCTCACGATTTGTATCCAAAGTCCAATTAGAAATTCTATTTTCGAAATTGAATAAGAAAATTGGATTATGTATATGGAGTCGTGAAACATAATTTTTTTTGAATTGGATCAATTCTTCCAATCGAATGAGTATGAATAAAGGATCTATGGATGAAGATACAAAAGTTTATTTCCAATCGTAACTAGATCTTCAATTTTGGTGTTGTAAAAGGGAAATTGAAGCCAAACAAGCTAGAAAAGGGTGGTTTTGGTTTACTAGAACCATCAGCATATTGTTTCAGCTCGGTGGAAACCAAATTCTTTTCCTCGGGATCCTGCGAGCGGAAATAGGGAACGAAGTAACTAGACTAGACGGATTTGGTATAATCCCTCTCCTCTAGAGGGATCATCTAGTAAGCGAGTAGTTTTGGATACATTCAGACAGAAAGGCTGACATAGATGTTATGGATCTAATTTTCTCTAGGAATACATCAATCTTCCATAAAGGAGCCGAATGAAATCAAAATTTCACGTTCGGTTTTGAATTAGAGACGTTAAAAGTGATCAAGCAACGTCGACTATAACCCCTAGCCTTCCAAGCTAACGATGCGGGTTCGATTCCCGCTACCCGCTCTATATTTCTTATCTCTATATTTCTTATTATGTATTATACATCTTATTATGTATTATACATACATGCACCATCAATTTAGATATGCATTCTTTTTTATTCCCTAAAATATTTTCCGTGTAATTTTATTTTTTATCCGAACAAAAGAAAGTAAGAATACAAAAAAATAAAATAGGAATGAAAAGCGTCCATTGTCTAATGGATAGGACAGAGGTCTTCTAAACCTTTGGTATAGGTTCAAATCCTATTGGACGCAATTTATTTCCATCTATTTTTAAAATGGCTATACCAAGAAACCCTTTTTGAATCATTCGAATCAGAACTATTTCTCAATGATTACTCTTGTACTAAGAATAGAATATACCAAGAATAGAATAAAAGTAAAAAATTTATGTTTGTTCCTGAAGTAAAAACAGTTCGATCTGTTCTTGAATAGCTTCCTTCAAAAGAAATTCTACTTCCTCGGTGAATGTCTTGGTAGAAGATATAATTTCTTGGAATTTAGGTTTATTGTTTTTTAAGTAGCTACGTAACTGACTGAGAAATTTCTTTACCTGTCCAATTTCTAGCGGATCAAGATATCCATTCGCTCCGGTATAAATAGTAGCTATCTGTTCTTCCACTGCGAGAGGGTCTGATTGGGATTGTTTAAGCAACTCGCGTAATCGTTGACCTCTTGCCAATTGATTCTGAGTAGCTTTATCGAGATCAGAAGCGAATTGTGCAAAGGCTTCTAACTCTGTGAATTGCGCTAGTTCCAATTTTGATTTGCCGGCTACTTGTTTCATGGCTTTAATTTGAGCTGCGGATCCTACTCTAGAAACGGAAATACCCACATTAATAGCAGGTCGGATTCCAGCATTGAATAGATCGGCAGATAAGAATATTTGTCCATCTGTAATGGAAATTACATTAGTAGGAATATAAGCTGAAACGTCTCCAGATTGAGTCTCAACTATCGGTAAAGCGGTCATACTTCCTTCACCTAAACTAGAATTTGATTTAGCGGCTCTTTCCAAAAGTCGTGAATGCAAATAAAAAACATCTCCTGGATAAGCTTCACGACCGGGAGGTCTTCTTAATAGAAGAGACATTTGGCGATAAGCTTGTGCCTGTTTGGAGAGATCATCATAAATTATTAAAGTATGTTGTCCACGATACATAAAAAACTCAGCCAGAGCCGCTCCCGTATAAGGAGCGAGGTATTGTAATGTAGCAGGTGAATCCGCCGTTTCGGCTACCACAATAGTATATTCCATCGCCCCCTTTTCCCGGAAAGTAGTCACTACCTGAGCCACAGAAGATGCTTTTTGACCAATAGCTACATAAACACATATTACATTTTGACCTTTTTGATTGAGAATCGTATCTGTGGCTACGGCTGTTTTGCCGGTCTGTCTGTCCCCAATAATTAATTCTCGCTGACCGCGTCCTATAGGGATCATCGAATCAATGGCAATAAGCCCCGTTTGAAGAGGCTCATATACAGAACGTCTAGAAATAATACCTGGGGCAGGAGATTCAATTAACCGAGATTCAGAAGCTGAAATTTCACCTCTCCCATCAATAGGTTTAGCCAGAGCATTTATAACACGACCCAAATAACCCTCACTCACAGGTATCTGAGCAATTCGTCCTGTTGCTTTTACAGAACTTCCCTCTTGTATCATCAAACCATCACCCATTAATACAACGCCAACATTATTTGATTCCAAATTCAGAGCAATGCCTATTGTACCCTCTTGAAACTCTACTAATTCACCTGCCATTACTTCATCAAGACCATGAACACGAGCAATTCCGTCGCCTACTTGAAGTACGGTACCGGTATTCACAATCTTTATTTCTCTACTATATTGTTCAATACGCTCACGAATAATATTACTAATTTCGTCGGCTCGAAGGGTTACCATTAGTGTTTCTTTATTCTTTTTAGGAAGGAAAAGAAAAAAATAATGCCTAAACTATAACTAAAAAAAGAAGGGCTAATCAGTTATTTCTTGCATGGCCCCGAGAATGCCAATATTAGCACGGATCGTACGGAAATGTAACTCGCTATTCAAGCAACTATTCAGAGTTCCTAGAGCTCCTTGTAAGGCTTGTTGGAAAACTCGTTGTCGGACCTGATTAATCGCTCTTTGTTGTTCAAACTGAAGGGTTTCATTTTTGTAATTTTCTAATTGTTCCAAACTATTACTAGTGGCATTAATCAAATTTTGTTTTTCTCGTTCTATTTCAGAGTATCCATTCATTCGATACTCATCTGCTTCCATTTCCACTTTACGTAAGCGAGCCCGGGCTCTTTCGAGCTGCTCAATGGCCCCTTTACGTAATTCTTCCGAATTTCGAATAGTATTCAAAATCCTCTGTTTTCGATTATCTAATAAATCATTTAATGAAAGTAGATTATCTTACCATTAATTTCAAAACTTCCATGATCTCTTCCCGAACCAAACATGAATCTTTCGATTCATTTGGCTCTCACGCTCAATTATTTATTTTATTTATGGTATGGGTATTCCCATATCTTTTTTAATGTAATGAGCCTACCCTCTCTTTTCTGTTTGTATTCAAAGATGTCAAAACTGATACAAGACCAGAATATCAGGAGGACTCTTCCGACTAGACCAGACAAAAATCTAGAATTGTCAGCAAAGTTGTTTCTTTATTTGTATTTTATTTATATTTGTTTTGTATTTTATTTATCATTTAAATTTTTAGAATTCTATTTCATTTTTTATTTTTTAAAAATGAAAATAATAATTATTATATTTTTTATTTGTTTCTTCAAGTCCAAAAATTCCTCTTTTTTTATACATAGGTCGTCATTTCGGCATTAGATAAAAAAAGCAAAGTGCTCATTTTTCTAGTAAATGGTTAAAATTCTTTTATCGATATGAGTGTTCTATATCAAATCAAATAAATTACCAACTATTTTTTTTTAACCATTTCGTTACTAACGTAGTGGTAGAAGTGGTAGAAAGAGTACCATGTTTTACCTGGACTTTAAACAATTTAGCTTTAACCATGTTAATGGTCTCACATTATTGGTTGATAGAGAATCAAAGTGGATTTACCAATAAGTCACGAAATGCTATGGTTCTTACATATGATTTCTTAATTTATTCAGAAGTAATTCGTCGAGATCGTGCACCTTTTTCCTATTTCTCCTATAAATACCATAAATAAAGTGCAGCTGGATGGATCCAACTTATTCTTGAAATACACAACTCGCACACACTCCCTTTCCAAAATAAATCAATACACCAAGCACTACACTTAGATTTATTGGATTTGTTGCTAAAATATCGGTATTAAACCCGAAACTCCCGGCGGATGGCCAGTGACCCAAGGAAACGAAAGAATCGATTACATTTTTCATATGCTCCCCTCTCTTATGGATAGGACTAACAAAGAACAGAGTTCTTTTTGTATCACTTCACTCGCCTTTTTTTGATCGATTTCTTTTTATTAATTTCATTTCCACTTTATTTAATGGCAATAGATTAAATCATTTGTTTGAAATTTCTTATTTTTTGAAGTTTTCAAGAAGTTTCCAATAAGATACTTTACTTAGGTCTTAGATCTCATATCAATTGATAACTATTTCGTTTGTTGAAACGCTTCGAACAATGAAAGTAAAAAGTTTTCTATTGTACTAAGCTAAGGACAGAAAGGAAGAAAGCAAGCGAATCTGGTAATTCCTCATCCTCAAATCAGCCCTTCCTGGCGTATCGTCTCAACAAATAAGTAATTTATAAGTAAAGTGTAAATATAATTCGAAGAAGCAAAGGGCAATTCCAAGTTTACAAGTTAAAGTTAATAAAATAAGAAAAAAGTATGTAAGGTACTTTTTTCTATTTATTTCTAGGATTAAACAAAAGGATTCGCAAATAAAAGCGCTAACGCCACGACCAGTCCGTAAATTGTTAAAGCTTCCATAAAAGCTAGACTAAGCAATAAAGTACCTCGTATTTTACCCTCTGCTTCTGGTTGTCTCGCAATACCTTCTACAGCTTGGCCTGCAGCAGTACCTTGACCAACTCCAGGTCCAATAGAAGCAAGCCCCACGGCCAATCCAGCAGCAATAACGGAAGCGGCAGAAATCAGTGGATTCATGGTAAGTTCCTCGCACAAAAAAAAAGAAATGGTTAATGATACAATCAACCAATGAATTATTACTCATTTTTTCATTAAGATCCAGCGGTCCGAAGTAACTAAAAACTCCGAATTGAAATGATAATATTACTAAATTACTGAGCAGAATCATCACAACTATCTCGTTTTTACCCATAATGGAGTTTTTGTAATCCATATGCATACAGTTCTAACTATTGTATTTCTTTGTTTCGAACCACTCTTTCATTTAATTCTTCGTTCTTTACTACACCATTCTTGAGTTCATCTCTTTGTTCATTCAATCCACAATCACAGACAAAATAGAAGGACTGATATTGAAATCCGTCTAAATGGAGTGTGACTAATGCAGTGTGAGCTGCAATCAATATCAATCAAATTAATACCAATAAAATTATACCAATACAAATCAATATCAATATATCAATATGTAGTAATATAAAAGTATGTAGTAGTACCAATATCAATATATAGTAATAATTAATACCAATAATTATCGATAATATAATTATAAATGATTATATTAACTAATACTTATTGACTAGATATTTTACATATTATTTACTTATATTTATTTACTTATATTTATTTACTTATATTTATTTACTTATATTTATTTACTTATATTTATTTACTTATATTTATTTACTTATATTTATTTACTTATATTTATTTACTTATATTTATTTACTTATATTTATTTACTTATATTTATTTACTTATATTTATTTACTTATATTTATTTACTTATATTTATTTACTTATATTTATTTACTTATATTTATTTACTTATATTTATTTACTTATATTTATTTACTTATATTTATTTACTTATATTTATTTACTTATATTTATTTACTTATATTTATTTACTTATATTTATTTACTTATATTTATTTACTTATATTTATTTACTTATATTTATTTACTTATATTTATTTACTTATATTTATTTACTTATATTTATTTACTTATATTTATTTACTTATATTTATTTACTTATATTTATTTACTTATATTTATTTACTTATATTTATTTACTTATATTTATTTACTTATATTTATTTACTTATATTTATTTACTTATATTTATTTACTTATATTTATTTACTTATATTTATTTACTTATATTTATTTACTTATATTTATTTACTTATATTTATTTACTTATATTTATTTACTTATATTTATTTACTTATATTTATTTACTTATATTTATTTACTTATATTTATTTACTTATATTTATTTACTTATATTTATTTACTTATATTTATTTACTTATATTTATTTACTTATATATTTATTTATTTATTTATTTATTTATTTATTTATTATTATATTATATTATTTTAAGGATTATATTAGTTAATATTGATTTATATATGATTCAGAGTACGAAGTTTATTGATTATAAAATTAAATAGTATGTAAAAGTAATAGTATTAATTAAGTAATACATGTAATTATGTATATAGTGATTTATTATAGGAGATAGGATAAGCCTTATATAACTAATGAATATCTAATGTCATCTAAAGGAACATAGATATTTGTTTCTTCCATAACGTAAAAACGTAAACCACCCGCATTTTTTTTTAGATTAAATCGATTCTAGAATCATTCCTAGAAACATAGACGGGGTCCGAGCTTATAACTTACAACTCTAGTATAACCTCCCCAACCCTTCTTTTTTTTTTACAATTCTGTAATACCGTCCATCTTTTCTCCTAAAACTCTAAGTCAATAGTAATACGTTATTATGTTCCCCAACCACTGGAATTTCTGAAAACATGCGCATTGGATAAACTTACTTAATAATAATAATAAAAAAGACTATTTTGAAGCGAGTCAATGAGACCCTCCATGGCTTCACCTATATAAGCCGCAGCTACGTGCAAAATAATAGCTGAATACCACTTGTCAATAATCAGAACCTGACAAGGTTAGGAACTACTGAAGGGACTAAAGAACAAGAACGACACTACTCATTCACGCCAATTATTCCCGAAAAGTCGAACTAAAGAGAGAAGGTTTTGTGAATCTTCTCGATGTTAATTGTCAAAAGTATTGGAGTTGGTTGAATGTATTTCCCAAAATAACCCAATCCTTTTTTGCTAAGACCCGCATAAAATATGGCGCTGACTGAGTAAAGCTAAATCAACATTATATGTATATCATTCGTGGGCAGCTAACTTCCCATGAGTAACTTATAATTTTTCCAATTAAAGAGCGCCTTACCATTAGAAACAACGAAATAAATAGGACCATAAGTTCCAATAAGGGAACCCAAGGACCATATTCTTCTCCAATCTGGGTTTTGCTCAAGTCCTCGAATAAATTCAAGGACATATCGAAAAATCTACCGGCCGGTCGAATGGTTTGTGGATTCCGACAGCTGATCACGAACCTAATAGATTAGCATCTACCCAAGAAGTGATAAGTATTGAGCATGACTTGTAACCTCCTATGTGCCAAAAAATGTTGGCCTACTTCTACACCCGATATATCGTAATAAACCCCTGAAGTGTTTTAATGGAACATGGTATAACATTCATAGGTCCTCTAACAAAAATTGAACTTCAAAAAGAATTATTTTGAATGCCACCATCTCTTTTCTCAACTCACCACTTGATCACTCATGTATTCATCATCGTATATTTTAGGATTCAGAAATTACATAGGATCCAGAAATCACAACATAACATCATAACATCTTATCAATAGGCCCATTCCAGTTGGTTTTTCCTTTTTTTAATTCAATAATCGTAACCGATCCAATAATTCTATAATCCCAAACTAATTAACTAATTATTCTTATCATAATCACGATTTCTTATATATCTACCCGCGGCCCTCACAATTGCGGATACATTTGTTAAGAACCATCGGTTGAAGCTAGAGCGTCATCATTGGCTGGGAAATCGGGGGAAATATCGCGAGATCGGGGTACAATTTGTAATCGAAATTAGACAATCGGCGGAAATCCCTAAAATTCACATTCTCGACGAGCCATATATTCTTCTTGCTGATCAACGATGATCACAATATCACGCAACCGTCATATTTTGATACCCGCCGAGATAATGTTTGCAGGCAGATAATTTTCTCTTCAACTTGCTGCTCTCTTTTGGGAAGACGTTGGTTTTCCCCATCTTTTGTTCTGCTCTTAAATCCCTTAACTTTTGAAGTCTCGTTTCCGTCGTAGACACTTCTTTACAGACCACCGTCCTTTTTAATTCATGTGGAGTACATGGGGTCAATATCGAAATTCATGGCCTTAAGGCTACCTGCAAACCCAAGGTTGGTGCTCGCAAAAAGCGTTGAAAGAAGGCGAGCCATCCGGCTCAAAAGGGCGATCGTTGGCGGGGTGGTGACAATCGCAACATAGAAAGGGTTAGGGTTTTTAGATGAAAAGATTAATTTTACCCCTCTCAATTAAGAAAATTTAGACGGTTTATCCTCTTTTGTCCAAAGTACAAAATACCCTTTATGAATCATAAAATCATGACATATCCTGAATTTCATTAAAAAATATTAGTTAATTAAAAGATTAATTAACTATCATTCTTATTTAATAGGCCTATATAATGATATGTTCATGGATTGTATGAGGTGGATGGGATAATCATGTACAATGTGATGTGATGTTTTATTATTGCGGGACTGCGAGCTTCTATTTTTTATGTTTTAATGTTGAGGCCTGCATCCCTATGATTATGTTTGTAATTACAAATGTGGCAAGTGAGCGCCTGGAGGTGATAGTCGAGACCCACGAGGGTCGAGATGGACGATCGCGGATGCATGGGACGCACAAGATGCCGAAAGGAACCGACGAGATATGCAACAATCATAGGGCATGGAGATGCTCAATGCATACAATAGAGTCATGATTAGTTGATTGGGCTACTAACTCGGTTTGATCACATTAGGCTAGGTCACCTGTGAGTGTATTGCTTAGCACCTAATAAAGTAGTTTTATATTGCAGGCGATATAAGATATATTTAAATATTTGTATATGTGATGCATCTATATATAGGAGACAGAATCAAATCCTCTCTCTCTATAATATTAAGTCGATAATAACATGAGGCAATAGATGCCCCACGTTGCGCATTAAATCATTATAGGAGGAAATCGATTACTAACGTATGTTGGAGTAGTCGAGTCCTCGGGCGCAACCTATATGGCAATTCAGATCTTGCCTATGAGATAGAGATGTCATCGGTGACCG
>PYDT01000414.1:15000-25476 GCA_004837865.1 Musa balbisiana
CAGAAAAGTCAGAAAAGTCAGAAAAGTCAGAAAAGTCAGAAAAGTCAGAAAAGTCAGAAAAGTCAGAAAAGTCAGAAAAGTCAGAAAAGTCAGAAAAGTCAGAAAAGTCAGAAAAGTCAGAAAAGTCAGAAAAGTCAGAAAAGTCAGAAAAGTCAGAAAAGTCAGAAAAGTCAGAAAAGTCAGAAAAGTCAGAAAAGTCAGAAAAGTCAGAAAAGTCAGAAAAGTCAGAAAAGTCAGAAAAGTCAGAAAAGTCAGAAAAGTCAGAAAAGTCAGAAAAGTCAGAAAAGTCAGAAAAGTCAGAAAAGTCAGAAAAGTCAGAAAAGTCAGAAAAGTCAGAAAAGTCAGAAAAGTCAGAAAAGTCAGAAAAGTCAGAAAAGTCAGAAAAGTCAGAAAAGTCAGAAAAGTCAGAAAAGTCAGAAAAGTCAGAAAAGTCAGAAAAGTCAGAAAAGTCAGAAAAGTCAGAAAAGTCAGAAAAGTCAGAAAAGTCAGAAAAGTCAGAAAAGTCAGAAAAGTCAGAAAAGTCAGAAAAGTCAGAAAAGTCAGAAAAGTCAGAAAAGTCAGAAAAGTCAGAAAAGTCAGAAAAGTCAGAAAAGTCAGAAAAGTCAGAAAAGTCAGAAAAGTCAGAAAAGTCAGAAAAGTCAGAAAAGTCAGAAAAGTCAGAAAAGTCAGAAAAGTCAGAAAAGTCAGAAAAGTCAGAAAAGTCAGAAAAGTCAGAAAAGTCAGAAAAGTCAGAAAAGTCAGAAAAGTCAGAAAAGTCAGAAAAGTCAGAAAAGTCAGAAAAGTCAGAAAAGTCAGAAAAGTCAGAAAAGTCAGAAAAGTCAGAAAAGTCAGAAAAGTCAGAAAAGTCAGAAAAGTCAGAAAAGTCAGAAAAGTCAGAAAAGTCAGAAAAGTCAGAAAAGTCAGAAAAGTCAGAAAAGTCAGAAAAGTCAGAAAAGTCAGAAAAGTCAGAAAAGTCAGAAAAGTCAGAAAAGTCAGAAAAGTCAGAAAAGTCAGAAAAGTCAGAAAAGTCAGAAAAGTCAGAAAAGTCAGAAAAGTCAGAAAAGTCAGAAAAGTCAGAAAAGTCAGAAAAGTCAGAAAAGTCAGAAAAGTCAGAAAAGTCAGAAAAGTCAGAAAAGTCAGAAAAGTCAGAAAAGTCAGAAAAGTCAGAAAAGTCAGAAAAGTCAGAAAAGTCAGAAAAGTCAGAAAAGTCAGAAAAGTCAGAAAAGTCAGAAAAGATCCGAGTGAATGGAAAGGAAAAACAAAGCATGAATTCCACTTTCACTTTAAAGACACATGCGATAAAGATAGCCCAGTTTACGAAGATTCTTATCTTGATACCTATCAAGATAATTGGGAATTGGGAAGACTGAAGAAGAGAAAAATGAAAAGACTTTTTTCTGCTTTGACTTTGAAAAAACCTATTGTAACTTTTCTTTTCGATTATAAGCGGTGGAATCGTCCATTGCGATATATAAAAAATAATCGATTTGAAAATAGTGTACAAAATGAAATGTCACAATATTTTTTTTATACGTGTTCAAGTGATGGAAAACAAATAATATCTTTTACATATCCGCCTAGTTTATCAACTTTTTCGGAAATGATAGAACGCAAAATGTCTTTGTACATGACAGAAAAATTTTCCCATGAAGACCTATATGATTATTGGGTTTCTACCAATGAGCAAAAAAAATACAACTTGAGCAATGAATTGATAAGTCGAATAAAAACTCTAGAAGAAGAAGAAGAAGAAGAAGAAGAAGAAAGGATATCTCTTGCTCTAGATATACTTGAAAAAAGGACCAGATTATGCAACGATGAGAATGAGCAAGAATACTTGCCAAAAGCGTATGATCCTTTTTTGAACGGACCGTATCGTGGAACAATAAAAAAATTCTATTCACATACAATCATGAATGATTTAATTACTTCCACAAATGATTTAATTACTTCTACAAATGATTTAATTACTTCTACAGAAGAAGAAGATGTAGATTCCATAGAAACGTTTTGGATAAATAAGATTCATGGGCTCTTTCCTATTTCTAAAAATTCTCGAGAATTTGAACATGAAAAGAATCCGCTTGATGAGAAATCATCATTTAATTATATTGTTAATTTCTTAACGTCAATCGATGAATCTTCTTTATTTTTATTGGAAGAAGAAAGAAGAATTAATTCAGAAAGTAAAGCAAAATCCTTGAGATTTGTATTCGACATAATTACAACCAATCCAAATGATCAAACAACAACTGAAAAAAATCCATTGGAATAGAAGAAATCAGTAAAAAGGTTCCTCGACGGTCATACAAATTGACCGATGAATTAGAAGGACTGGATCAAGAAAATGGAGAAGAACAGAAGGAAGATTATGAAATTAGTTCAAGAAAAGCGAAACGGGTGGTGATCTATACTGATAACAATCCGGATCCGGATACCGATACTGATAATATTGATCAAGCAGAAGCAGAAGAGGTGGCTTTGATACGTTATTCGCAACAACCAGATTTTAATCGGGGTATAATCCAAGGATCCATGCGTGCTCAAAGACGTAAAACAGTTATTTGGGAAATATTTCAAACAAATGTTCATTCCCCCGCTTTTTTTGGATCGAATAGACAAAGTCTTTTTTTTTTTCTTTTTTTGATAGATTCTTTTTTTTTCTTTTTTTGATAGATATAGATATCGAATAATTAATCTTATTTTTAGGAATTCCGTGGGGGAAACCCAGAATCCGAAACTTCCGACTTTGAGGAGGAAGAGGAAGAGACAAACACTGGGAAAAAAAAAGACGAGGAGAAAAAAAAAAAAGAGGAAGATGAACGGATAACAATATCAGAAATTTGGGATAGCATTATATTTGCTCAAGCAATAAGAGGTTTGATGCTGATAACCCAATCTTTTTTTAGAAAAAACATTGTATTGCCTTCATTGATAATAGCTAAAAATATTGGACGTATGTTATTATTCCAATTCCCCGAGTGGTATGAGGATTTGAAGGAATGGAATAGAGAAATACATGTTAAATGCACCTATAATGGTGTTCCATTATCAGAAACAGAATTTCCCAAAGATTGGTTAACAGATGGTATTCAGATAAAGATTTTATTTCCTTTTCGTTTAAAACCTTGGCGAAGATCTAAAATACGATTCTCATCATGGAGATCCAATGAAAAAAAAAGGAAAAAAAAGAAAATTTTAGTTTTTTAACAGTTTGGGGAATGGAAACGGAACTCCCTTTTGGTTCTCCCCGAAACCAACCTATCTTTTTTTGAACCATTATATACGGAACTCAAAAAATAATAGAAAAGTAAAAAAGAACTCTCTAAAAGTTTCAAAAGAAAAAACAAGATGGGTCATCAAAATAGTTCTAGTTCTAAAACGAGTTCTAAAACGAGTTCTAAAACGAGTTCTAAAACGAATAGTTCTAGTTCTAAAACGAATAGTTCTAGTTCTAAAACGAGTTCTAAAACGAACAGTTCTAGTTCTAAAACGAGTTCTAAAACGAATAGTTCTAGTTCTAAAACGAGTTCTAAAACGAGTTCTAAAACGAATAGTTCTAGTTCTAAAACGAGTTCTAAAACGAGTTCTAAAACGAATAGTTCTAGTTCTAAAACGAGTTCTAAAACGAATAGTTCTAGTTCTAAAACGAGTTCTAAAACGAATAGTTCTAGTTCTAAAACGAGTTCTAAAACGAATAGTTCTAGTTCTAAAACGAGTTCTAAAACGAATAGTTCTAGTTCTAAAACGAGTTCTAAAACGAATAGTTCTAGTTCTAAAACGAGTTCTAAAACGAATAGTTCTAGTTCTAAAACGAGTTCTAAAACGAATAGTTCTAGTTCTAAAACGAATAGTTCTAGTTCTAAAACGAGTTCTAAAACGAGTTCTAAAACGAATAGTTCTAGTTCTAAAACGAGTTCTAAAACGAACAGTTCTAGTTCTAAAACGAGTTCTAAAACGAATAGTTCTAGTTCTAAAACGAGTTCTAAAACGAATAGTTCTAGTTCTAAAACGAGTTCTAAAACGAACAGTTCTAGTTCTAAAACGAGTTCTAAAACGAATAGTTCTAGTTCTAAAACGAGTTCTAAAACGAATAGTTCTAGTTCTAAAACGAGTTCTAAAACGAATAGTTCTAGTTCTAAAACGAGTTCTAAAACGAATAGTTCTAGTTCTAAAACGAATAGTTCTAGTTCTAAAACGAGTTCTAAAACGAGTTCTAAAACGAATAGTTCTAGTTCTAAAACGAGTTCTAAAACGAGTTCTAAAACGAATAGTTCTAGTTCTAAAACGAATAGTTCTAGTTCTAAAACGAGTTCTAAAACGAATAGTTCTAGTTCTAAAACGAGTTCTAAAACGAACAGTTCTAGTTCTAAAACGAATAGTTCTAGTTCTAAAACGAATAGTTCTAGTTCTAAAACGAATAGTTCTAGTTCTAAAACGAATAGTTCTAGTTCTAAAACGAGTTCTAAAACGAGTTCTAAAACGAGTTCTAAAACGAGTTCTAAAACGAACAGTTCTAGTTCTAAAACGAATAGTTCTAGTTCTAAAACGAGTTCTAAAACGAGTTCTAAAACGAGTTCTAAAACGAACAGTTCTAGTTCTAAAACGAACAGTTCTAGTTCTAAAACGAATAGTTCTAGTTCTAAAACGAGTTCTAAAACGAATAGTTCTAGTTCTAAAACGAGTTCTAAAACGAGTTCTAAAACGAGTTCTAAAACGAGTTCTAAAACGAATAGTTCTAGTTCTAAAACGAATAGTTCTAGTTCTAAAACGAATAGTTCTAGTTCTAAAACGAATAGTTCTAGTTCTAAAACGAGTTCTAAAACGAGTTCTAAAACGAGTTCTAAAACGAACAGTTCTAGTTCTAAAACGAGTTCTAAAACGAGTTCTAAAACGAACAGTTCTAGTTCTAAAACGAGTTCTAAAACGAATAGTTCTAGTTCTAAAACGAGTTCTAAAACGAATAGTTCTAGTTCTAAAACGAGTTCTAAAACGAATAGTTCTAGTTCTAAAACGAATAGTTCTAGTTCTAAAACGAATAGTTCTAGTTCTAAAACGAGTTCTAAAACGAGTTCTAAAACGAGTTCTAAAACGAATAGTTCTAGTTCTAAAACGAGTTCTAAAACGAGTTCTAAAACGAATAGTTCTAGTTCTAAAACGAATAGTTCTAGTTCTAAAACGAATAGTTCTAGTTCTAAAACGAATAGTTCTAGTTCTAAAACGAGTTCTAAAACGAATAGTTCTAGTTCTAAAACGAATAGTTCTAGTTCTAAAACGAGTTCTAAAACGAGTTCTAAAACGAATAGTTCTAGTTCTAAAACGAATAGTTCTAGTTCTAAAACGAATAGTTCTAGTTCTAAAACGAGTTCTAAAACGAGTTCTAAAACGAGTTCTAAAACGAGTTCTAAAACGAGTTCTAAAACGAACAGTTCTAGTTCTAAAACGAACAGTTCTAGTTCTAAAACGAGTTCTAAAACGAGTTCTAAAACGAATAGTTCTAGTTCTAAAACGAGTTCTAAAACGAGTTCTAAAACGAATAGTTCTAGTTCTAAAACGAATAGTTCTAGTTCTAAAACGAATAGTTCTAGTTCTAAAACGAGTTCTAAAACGAGTTCTAAAACGAATAGTTCTAGTTCTAAAACGAATAGTTCTAGTTCTAAAACGAATAGTTCTAGTTCTAAAACGAGTTCTAAAACGAGTTCTAAAACGAATAGTTCTAGTTCTAAAACGAATAGTTCTAGTTCTAAAACGAGTTCTAAAACGAATAGTTCTAGTTCTAAAACGAATAGTTCTAGTTCTAAAACGAGTTCTAAAACGAATAGTTCTAGTTCTAAAACGAATAGTTCTAGTTCTAAAACGAGTTCTAAAACGAATAGTTCTAGTTCTAAAACGAACAGTTCTAGTTCTAAAACGAGTTCTAAAACGAGTTCTAAAACGAGTTCTAAAACGAATAGTTCTAGTTCTAAAACGAATAGTTCTAGTTCTAAAACGAATAGTTCTAGTTCTAAAACGAGTTCTAAAACGAGTTCTAAAACGAATAGTTCTAGTTCTAAAACGAATAGTTCTAGTTCTAAAACGAATAGTTCTAGTTCTAAAACGAATAGTTCTAGTTCTAAAACGAATAGTTCTAGTTCTAAAACGAATAGTTCTAGTTCTAAAACGAGTTCTAAAACGAGTTCTAAAACGAGTTCTAAAACGAGTTCTAAAACGAATAGTTCTAGTTCTAAAACGAGTTCTAAAACGAGTTCTAAAACGAATAGTTCTAGTTCTAAAACGAGTTCTAAAACGAGTTCTAAAACGAATAGTTCTAGTTCTAAAACGAGTTCTAAAACGAGTTCTAAAACGAATAGTTCTAGTTCTAAAACGAGTTCTAAAACGAATAGTTCTAGTTCTAAAACGAGTTCTAAAACGAATAGTTCTAGTTCTAAAACGAGTTCTAAAACGAGTTCTAAAACGAATAGTTCTAGTTCTAAAACGAGTTCTAAAACGAATAGTTCTAGTTCTAAAACGAGTTCTAAAACGAGTTCTAAAACGAATAGTTCTAGTTCTAAAACGAATAGTTCTAGTTCTAAAACGAGTTCTAAAACGAGTTCTAAAACGAATAGTTCTATGTATTGCTAAATATGACTATTGATGGTTACCTAAAAAAAGGATATTTTATTGATACCCATAAAAATCTGGATAGAAAAATATTTGGATTATAGAATTCTTCATTTTTGCCTTAGAAACAATAGTGATATTGAGAACAATAGTGATATTGAGAACAATAGTGATATTGAGAACAATAGTGATATTGAGAACAATAGTGATATTGAGAACAATAGTGATATTGAGAACAATAGTGATATTGAGAACAATAGTGATATTGAGAACAATAGTGATATTGAGAACAATAGTGATATTGAGAACAATAGTGATATTGAGAACAATAGTGATATTGAGAACAATAGTGATATTGAGAACAATAGTGATATTGAGAACAATAGTGATATTGAGAACAATAGTGATATTGAGAACAATAGTGATATTGAGAACAATAGTGATATTGAGAACAATAGTGATATTGAGAACAATAGTGATATTGAGAACAATAGTGATATTGAGAACAATAGTGATATTGAGAACAATAGTGATATTGAGAACAATAGTGATATTGAGAACAATAGTGATATTGAGAACAATAGTGATATTGAGAACAATAGTGATATTGAGAACAATAGTGATATTGAGAACAATAGTGATATTGAGAACAATAGTGATATTGAGAACAATAGTGATATTGAGAACAATAGTGATATTGAGAACAATAGTGATATTGAGAACAATAGTGATATTGAGAACAATAGTGATATTGAGAACAATAGTGATATTGAGAACAATAGTGATATTGAGAACAATAGTGATATTGAGAACAATAGTGATATTGAGAACAATAGTGATATTGAGAACAATAGTGATATTGAGAACAATAGTGATATTGAGAACAATAGTGATATTGAGAACAATAGTGATATTGAGAACAATAGTGATATTGAGAACAATAGTGATATTGAGAACAATAGTGATATTGAGAACAATAGTGATATTGAGAACAATAGTGATATTGAGAACAATAGTGATATTGAGAACAATAGTGATATTGAGAACAATAGTGATATTGAGAACAATAGTGATATTGAGAACAATAGTGATATTGAGAACAATAGTGATATTGAGAACAATAGTGATATTGAGAACAATAGTGATATTGAGAACAATAGTGATATTGAGAACAATAGTGATATTGAGAACAATAGTGATATTGAGAACAATAGTGATATTGAGAACAATAGTGATATTGAGAACAATAGTGATATTGAGAACAATAGTGATATTGAGAACAATAGTGATATTGAGAACAATAGTGATATTGAGAACAATAGTGATATTGAGAACAATAGTGATATTGAGAACAATAGTGATATTGAGAACAATAGTGATATTGAGAACAATAGTGATATTGAGAACAATAGTGATATTGAGAACAATAGTGATATTGAGAACAATAGTGATATTGAGAACAATAGTGATATTGAGAACAATAGTGATATTGAGAACAATAGTGATATTGAGAACAATAGTGATATTGAGAACAATAGTGATATTGAGAACAATAGTGATATTGAGAACAATAGTGATATTGAGAACAATAGTGATATTGAGAACAATAGTGATATTGAGAACAATAGTGATATTGAGAACAATAGTGATATTGAGAACAATAGTGATATTGAGAACAATAGTGATATTGAGAACAATAGTGATATTGAGAACAATAGTGATATTGAGAACAATAGTGATATTGAGAACAATAGTGATATTGAGAACAATAGTGATATTGAGAACAATAGTGATATTGAGAACAATAGTGATATTGAGAACAATAGTGATATTGAGAACAATAGTGATATTGAGAACAATAGTGATATTGAGAACAATAGTGATATTGAGAACAATAGTGATATTGAGAACAATAGTGATATTGAGAACAATAGTGATATTGAGAACAATAGTGATATTGAGAACAATAGTGATATTGAGAACAATAGTGATATTGAGAACAATAGTGATATTGAGAACAATAGTGATATTGAGAACAATAGTGATATTGAGAACAATAGTGATATTGAGAACAATAGTGATATTGAGAACAATAGTGATATTGAGAACAATAGTGATATTGAGAACAATAGTGATATTGAGAACAATAGTGATATTGAGAACAATAGTGATATTGAGAACAATAGTGATATTGAGAACAATAGTGATATTGAGAACAATAGTGATATTGAGAACAATAGTGATATTGAGAACAATAGTGATATTGAGAACAATAGTGATATTGAGAACAATAGTGATATTGAGAACAATAGTGATATTGAGAACAATAGTGATATTGAGAACAATAGTGATATTAGTCAAAATCAAAAAAATTTTTTATTTTCAATTAAGATGGGATGACCCCTTGAATCAAAAAAAATTTTTAATAATGTTAGGATATATTGTCTCCCTACTATAGGATTATAAATCCAAGGGAAATTACTATATCCTCGATTCCAAGAGGCAGAGAACATCTGGATGGAATGCTTGCTTCACAGATAAAGCTCTTCACGACTTAAATAAAACAGGGGAATCTTATTATCGCCAATTCGTCTATCGTAGAAGCGGATGGTAAATTCATTATACTATCTCAACCTAAGTATTTTCATTGGTCGAATAAGAGTAAACGGACCATTAATAGAAATACTAAAGAAAAGAATCTTTGATAAGCACAATTTTAAAAAATCCCTGTAAACGACTCTGGCAATACTTTTTGGATGGGGATCAAGATCAGTATATTTTTTGTTCCTGAACATTTCTATCTCCTAGACGTCGTGAGGGAAGTGAAAAATTTAAAGTTTGTTTCAACTCTAATAATCGGATATTTGAATAGACAATCAGTATTTTGCAACGAAAACAACATAAGAAACTCTGAACAATTTTTGAATGAGGACAAACGTCTTAAAGGATTTAAATAAATTAATTAAATGCAAATTGTTATTCTTTGGCCCAAATTACCCGATTAGAAGATTTAGCTGTATGAATCCCCCCCAATATTGGTTTGATACCAATAATGGTAGTCGTTTCGTATGTCAAGGATACGTATGTATCCACGATCAAATTATTATAGTATCTTTCATAATATCACAGCCCGGTTTTCAGTAAAAAAAACCGAAAGATGTACGCATATGGTGTGTACGTTCTGGTAAATGATACGATTTACTTGTGTATCAATCAATTGTTGATATAGTTCAACGGGGTGAGGCATGAAAGAGCTCAGCAAAAGCGAACTATACATCCATGGCAATCTAGGAGAAGTTCAAGCAGAGGCAGACAAGAGAACAAAAGCAGAAGAAATACAAGTCTTCATTTGAAATCATCTTGGTATAAAAAAATCACAAGGGTTTCTCATTTGAAAACAAAGCATTAGAATAAACAATACGAGAAAGGAAATTGGGAGCCAATTTCATGGCAAAATAAGCATTTAGGCAGGTTATTCAAATGGCACCTGAAAGATATGTTCGTGTAATATCATAAAAGGCGGTAAGAGTGTTTAAGAGCATAACAAGACATACGAAACACTCCAAAGTATAAAAGGAAACGCATAATAACTACACGCCGATGTCATTTTGAGTAGCATGGCATCCATTTTTATCCAAAACTAATATAAACTCATCGGCAAAGCTTTGGATAATCATATAAAAAATATAGAGGGCGCTGTGGGGGACCACTACATAATGTGATCTCCATGTTAGGATGACCCCCAAGCAAAAGTCTCCCAGTCTGAAGCTCCATCCACCAGTCGAGTGAAGTCAATGGGGCAGGCAGAGCATTCGCGGGTCTATGCATAACTCCCTTTACCATTTCTGTGTCAAAGGCTTCCCACATATTCTAACAAGACACCAGGTACAAAAGGTT
>PYDT01001826.1:0-25302 GCA_004837865.1 Musa balbisiana
AAGTTTCATAAGCGTTCTTGATGGAAAAAAATGTATTTGATCAACCGAAATCAAAGAAATAGTGAGAATCTTGATCTCTCTGCAATATCTCTCTCAATTCGAACGATCCGAAAAAATTGTTTTTTTTTTTTTTTTGAATTGATGTCGTCCATACATCCCCTCACTAAGATTTATTTATTTCACTAACGATTTTATTTCAATTGGAAGTTGGTTATTTATACATTACGATATACTTATTTATACGATATACTTATTTACGATATACTTATTTATACATTACGATATACTTATTATACATTACGATATCTTATTTATACGATATACTTATTTATACGATATACTTATTTACGATATACTTATTTACGATATACTTATTTACGATATAACTTATTTACGATATACTTATTTATACATTACGATATACTTATTTATACGATATACTTATTTACGATATACTTATTTATACGATATACTTATTTATACATTACGATATACTTATTTATACGATATACTTATTTATACGATATACTTATTTACGATATACTATTTATACATATACTTATTTACGATATACTTATTTACGATATACTTATTATACATTACGATATACGTATTTATACATATACTTATTTATACGATATACTTATTTACGATATAACTTATTTATACTATATACTTATTTACGATATACTTATTTACGATATACTTATTTACGATATACTTATTTATACGATATACTTATTTACGATATACTTATTTACGATATACGATGACTCGATTAAGCATCCCTGGCTTAATGGTTAAAGCGCCCAACCCATAAGTGGCAAATTCCGTAGGTTCAAGTCGGCGGATGCACACCAATGGAAAACGTTCAATCCGTCTATTGGATTGTCTCTGTAGCAATTGAATCTCATCAGCCATACCCTAAACGAATTGGTATGTTAATTTCATACATAGACATTACATAAGAACTAGAATCCTTATCGATACTGAACTCATATGGAAGAAAATGGATTATGGATGGAATTCCAATAAAGGCAGTATTTACAGAAGAAAAGATTCGGCATTATTGGGAACAATCAATTCTACTTCTAATGTCGGAATCAGATCAACGGACGAATTCCGCTTGGTCGAACTCTTCTTTGGTGTCAGGTTAATAGCTATCGAATCTTCTCGACTCCGCGGGAAAGGGTAGAAGAATGGACCTATTATGGGACAACCCTGCATTACAGACCGTATGACATTACGCTCAACCGGGTTATGCTTTCCACCGCTTATAGAGAACAGAACTTAAAGCAAATCTTAATAACACGCGATCATTATAACAAAACTTCCTACCCCCCATCACAAACGCCATGGAGCCGTAAACAGTCACGGTGAATCCAATCCCCTAACTAATTTAGCCTATTTGGAAACCAGCATCGGTTGTAGTAAAGGTCGTAATGCCAGAGGAATCATTAACGCACGCATAAGGGGAGGTCCTAAGCGATCTAGACCGTAAAATCTATGTTTCGACGGAATGAAAAGACATATCTGTAGAATCGTAACCATAGAATACGACCCTAATCGAAATGCATACATTGTCTCATACACTATGGGGATGGTGAGAAGAGATATATTTTACATCCCCTAGTGGGCTATAATTGGAGATACCATTGTTTCTGGTACAGAAGTGTCTATATCATGGGAAATGCCCTACCTTTGAGTGCGGTTTGAACTATTGATTACGTACTTGGAAGTAAACCATTAGGTTTACGACGAAAACCTATAAACGATCACTGATCCACTTTGAGTACCTCTACGGATAGACCGTCACAGACAACTGTTAGTAACGGCAAGCACGTGATTGAGTGTCCGTAGTTCCTCTAGAAATATTTGCTCTAGAGCTATTGTAATATGAAAGACAAAATTGTTTGTTAAGCACGCACAGAACCGGAAGCGCCCTTGTTTCAAAGAGAGGAGGACGGGTTATTCACATTTAATTTGATGGTTCAGTTGCAGGAGGCGATTGAAGCTAGCAGTGGTAAATTAGATCCCCCCGTGGAAAAAATATAGATTCTCCTACGTTACCCGTAATGAGTGGACATATCGACGTAATTTCATAGAGTCTTCGGTCTGAGCTACCTGAAGAACATCAGCCATATGACGTAACGGGGAGACCTAGGATGTAAAGCTCAAACATGAGGATTCAGCAGATTTGGATTCCTATATACCCCTCAGGGGGTACTTCATCATACGATTTATATAAATCCCATCTTCTATATCTCATCATAAATACATCTAAAAGCCTGTATAGCTTTGTGAAGAAGCTTGTACAGTTGGGAAGGGGTTTTTTATTGATAAAAAGAAGAATCTACTTCACAACCGATATGCCCTTAGGCCGGCATACATAAGCAAGAAATCACAGTCTTGTAAAGGGGTGACAAATTAGCTAAGCAGCAGTGCGTGAGCGAAACGGATGCAAAAGAGGGTAAATCGCCACATAGATTACATTGGGAGGTCCGTTTGATATCCAAAACTGACTTAGCAACCAGTTCGACCGTGGGTAATTTTTGGGTGAACTCAAAAAAGTTTGGGTAGAGCCGATCTAAGTGTTGGCTGTAGCGCCTGTTATTAAGAGGAGTAGTTTTGAACCCGTAACCAGCCCCCATGGGGCGGTGAGGGGAAGGCCCCAATCGGTATAAAAACAACCCCAACCACCCTTTGGGTTTATCCTGCGCTTGGAAGAGAGAGTTAAGGAAAGGAAAAAATATAGTGATAGTTTTTATTCTTCAGTTCGCCGTAAATAGACTATTGAAATAGAATTTTTTGAATTTGAAAAAATGTTATTGGCGAACGTACGGGAATTGAAACTCCGCCATGTTGGATTCACAATCCACTGCCTTGATCCACGTTGCTACATCCGCCCCCTTTTCTAGCTAAAGAGGATTTTATCTTTTTTCCATTCGCATTTATTGTATGTATTCTTACCTCCCATCTAACTTAGATCGAGATATTGGACGAGAATTGCAAGCTTAAAAGAAAAAATTGTAACAAAAAGGAGTACATACACTGTGACATTGTACACGTTTCGCTAAAAAAAAACCCTTTTGTAGCTAACCATTTATCGGAAAAAATGGAAAAACTCAACATGAGGAGGAGAAAGAGTAATAGTAACTTGGTCGCGGGCATTACCATTATCCCCAATGATTGGCGCATACATCGCTATTCTAATGGAAAGACCATCTTATCTATTTTTATATAACAGATCGTATGGTAGGTCACAAATTGGGAGAATTCGCGCCTACTTTTACTTTTGCGAGACATGCAAGAACGATAATAATCTCGTCGTTAGTTAATTTAAAGTTCATTTTAATATTAAGCAAATACAACATTTTAATATTAAATAAATAAAACAAATAATAAAACATTTTAATATTAAAATATAAAAAATATAAATATACATTAAATATAAAAAAAATTGGAAATTGAAAAATAATTTTTTTTGTGAAAAAAAAATAAAGTATAAACCAGTGTTTTATCCTTTCTTTGGGGATAGCTACCTTATGATTCCAGATCGAGTGCGTTAAAGAAGTAAACATTTTAGCTCAACATATATGTAGTAGTCTGTTTTCAAAGCGGCGAAGAGTCTTGAATCAGAGTGCGGACGTTCCTCTGAATAAACACTTATGATACTGTAACTCACTGCCTATCGAGCATCTTATCCCATTTTTACTTGTTTATTCGGCAGCAGCCACTTCTAGTCATAATATGGGTTTGAACGAAGCGAATTCATTCATTATCGTCAAGCCAATTATATTAGGACCCTTGTGCCAAATTAAGACCTCGAGCTCGAGGACGTATTATCCGATAAACAGACTACTTGTCATATAACAATTGTATTACAGGCTAATCTAAATTATTTTTAGATGCTCCTCAGATTTAATTCATCATAGGTAAACATAGTAAAATACATATATGGATGGAAAAAATGAATAGGAAAATATGGGGGGACAAAAATAAATCCACTTGGTTTCAGACTTGGTACAACCCAACGTCCATCATCCTTTTGGTTCCCAAACAAAAATATCTGTGGGTTTAAGGAAGATGAACAAATACGGATTGTATCAAGAACTAGGTACAAAACAATGGAGAATATCCTCGGGTTTCGAAGGAATCGCTCGTATAGGAATTAAAAAAAGAATTGGATTTGAGCCAGGGCAAATCTATATGGATTTCCAAATTTTTTTTTAAGTATAAGTGCCCAACACGAGGAATCGAAGAATTACAGATGAATGTACAAAAAGAATTTTAATTCTGTGAACCGAGACTCAACATTGCTACCCAATAGTTGAAAAACCTTATGGCACCTAATATTCTTGCGGAATATAAGCTTTACAATGACAAATAAGTGTGCGTGCAGGGGGGGGGGGGGGGGGGGAAGGCCAATGAAAAGCTATTGAATTAGCTGAACACACGGATACAAAAGGAATGCAGGACAAATTGCAGGCGGATTGACGGAAAGAACATTGCACGTTGTCGCATGGATCAGGCTGGCAGTGTTCCCCTACAAACAATTCGCGCTAAATGATCATTGTTCCTATACAATTCTAAACTATCTATGGAGTATAGGCATCAAAATTTGATATTTGTTGACGAGGAATATAGACCCTTTATTTATCTTCCATTCTTGGCCATGATAGAACAAAAAAATACCAACTGTTTCAGTCTTTTTTCCGTAGAAAATCAACCAAAATATCAATCTAATTCTATAAGGTTGCATAAAAATTCGATTGACCATTTGTTATCATTGCTATGCTTAGTTGTGACCTCGTTATTTTTCTTTAAGAGTTTAGAATTGGCATAAAAAAAACTAGACTAAACCCTACTTAAACTTAATAACTATATAAAATAAATAAACAACAAAATAGAAAAAACAAAATAAACTCATAACCACTATGCTTCGTAGGTCGAGATTCCCAAGAAACAGTCACTATGAGATGAGTGAGCATCATATAGTTGCAGCACGCAACTACAACTTTTCCATAAAAAATCTGATTATGGGTGTTGAAACAAAAAGGGAGGTGATAATGAAGGATATAGAAGAGTAACAAAAATATCAATGATATATGAGTCCAATATGTATGGTCTATTAATTACCTCATAAAGGCCATGTGATAAAGCACCACACGAATGAATATAACTATCATAAAGAGCCTCGGTTATAAAACCTACCGGAGATTGATCGAGAAGAATTGGTGGGAGCTCCTCCATTGCAAGTTCAGGCCTAACCATAATGGAGAACTATGGAACGACGGAACCCTTGACTGCATAGGATCTACTGAAAACGAATCCGAATAATTCATTGGTGGATGGCGGAACGAAACCGATAAAAAAGTTTATTTATTCTGAGAAGTCATGGGTTTGACCTAGGAATCAAACAGTAACAGTCAAGAGTCGCCCCGCTAACCCCTTGTATTTATTGATATTCATTACATATTTTGCATCATTGATAAGGTAAACTAAGGATCAAGGACGTTATAAAATCAAAGCCTTATCATAATTATGACAAGCATTATCTATAAGTCTATCTCAATCTATAATGTATATCTATAAATATTCATACTACATATTCTCGCTAGATATCCTGTATATAAGCCTTCCTGTAGAACAAACAAAGTCAATATTAAAAGGTCTAGTTATTAGTTTTAAATTAGTAAAGACATGCGTATCTGAATATTATTGACTCCTTTTCATTCGCGAGGAGCTGGATGAGAAGAACTCTCATGTCCGGTTCTGTAGTAGAGATGGAATTAGAAACGACCATCAACTATAACCCCAAAAGAACCATATTTCGTAAACCCATAGAGAAAAGGAAGGGAATAATCTTGTCGGGCAATCCGTATTTGTTTCGGCAGATACGCTCTTCAGGCATTGAAACCGCTTGATCACAGCTAACAAATAGAAGCTGGGCGAAGAGCAATGACCGATATGCGCGCGTGGGAAAAATATTGTACGTCTATTTCCCGACCAACCCTGTTACAGTAAGCCCTCGGCAACACGTATGGGTTTCGGGGAAGGGATCGCCCCGAAGATTGGGTATCCGGTGTTAAACCAGTTCGATACTTTATGAAAGGGCGGAGTAATCGAAGCTGAGCCAAAGCACTATTTCACTAGCTGCGGTCCAAACTCCTATACGAATCAATTTGTCATAGAGGTATGTAGAACTAACCAGTGTAAATTGAGGATGAAAAAACAACGGCAAGTTTATTTCTTTCTGGACAGAGAATATTTCTTTTTTCCTTCATGCCTTTGCAGAAAATAACGGATTCCAATAAATGATATGATTCAACCTCAGACCCTTTTGAAATGTAGCGGATTAACAGCGGAGCTCGAGAATTGATGTTTTCGAATCATAGAGCTGGTAATCATCGCTATGCTCCTATTGGTTACGTTTATTGTTTCTTGTAATCAACGAAGCGTGCCTATATGCCACTAAAGATCGGAATACTTATAGCGGATTGTACGTACTTGTAAAGAACTCAACGTGACAACGGTATGATAATACTATTGCTGACATGCTGCGTTGTCATTGATCACTATGAATCCAAAAGGAACCGAGTTTTTTGGTGGTGCAATCGCGTCGGAATTGAGACAGTTGAATTTTACTAAAATAGTTTCATTGGCTCCCGAGGTATTATAAATACTACTAGATGGGACTATGATATTCAGAACTCTAATAGAATCACATTTCGTATAATCAATTAGTAGATTATTAGATTGTGTTCACGCATATACTTTTAAATACTAAATAATTTTATATAAAAAAAAAAAAGAAAAAAATAAAACAAGAAAAAGGAACATGTTGATTATCTCAAAATTTGGAGGCCCATAATTATAGTTCCGTCAGGGTAAGAACAACTATTGCCGATATACTAACTTCTATATAACTCTGACATGATAAAAAGGAACGTTTCGCATAGCATCTAACTAATACACCGAAAATATTTTGAAAATACTTCTACGAGAAGGGTTTTATTGAAAACGTTCGGGGGGGAAACATCAGGAAGGTCAAATCTTCTTGGTTTCAACTCTGGCTACATAGAAGAGCATAGAAAGAATACACAGAACTATTTTAAAAGCGTATCAGCCGACCCGTTGTGACGAATTTATTCCGACTATCACAAATTCCTAAATTTTAGGTGTGAATAGGAATTGTAATTCTTTCTACTTCCGAGGTATAATGACGTCGAGAAGCTCGACGAGAAAAATTGGAGCGAACTTTTGTTTATAAGGGTGATCCTCCTCCTCTGGTATCCTAATTTTCTCTCTAACTTCCTATTTGTGACATAGAGAGGAAAGTTTAGTTTATATCACTCTTCCTCCCTTAGTATACTTCAAGGAAGTTACCTGGAATGAAAGAACAAAAATTTATTCATGAAGGTTTAATTACTGAATCACTTCGCGAACTGATGTCGGGCCGCCTAGATAATAAAAGATTAATTCTAGGTTTAGTTGCGGAAGGAATCCGGCGCATTTTTATACGGATACTACCTGGGGATAGAGTCAAAATTGAAGTAAGTTTTTATGATTCACCAGGGTACGTATAATTTATAGACTTCGCAACAAAGATTCGAATGATTAGGTGATTTTAAAAAAGCTTCCTTTCATGACGATACAATTCGAAGTTAAATGACGAATACAATTCGAAGTTAAAAAAAATCACGACTTATTTTCTTCCAAGGAATAGATTCGAAAATTAAGTACGGTAATAAGAAATATGAAACTAAGGCTTCCGTTCGGAACTTTGTGAAAAATGTCGACTGCATCCGTAGGCGCGACGAATATAGTGGGTGTTGCCAATCGAGACATAAACGAGACAAGGATAATCTTTCTAAAAAAGAACTTTCTAAAGAAAAGACAAAAATAAAGGATTTCTTTTAATATGAAATGGATATTTCCTATCTTTTTCGTTCCGTTATATTTTCTGACTTATATGGTTATCATATGATAAATCTGACAAAAGCTCTAACCAAGATCGGTTCCGGAGAAGGGCGGAGTGTTCACGTAAGACATGGACGTATATACCAAAAGGACTTATTCACGTTCAAGCAAGTTTCAACAATACCATTGAACTGTTCAGATGTACGAGGTCGGTGGTTTCTTGGGCCTCTGCTGGTACTCCGGATTCAAAGTGACAGAAGAGGGACAACCCTATGCTTGCTCAAGCGGCGGCATTAATGCTATTGTACGTATTAATCAGGGTATGCAACATCAGAAGTTATGATAAAAGGGTCCTGGCTCGGAAGATATGCAGCATTACGAGCCATTCTTATAATTGTATACTATGAATTGGCGGACTGATTAACACCTATGCCACATATATGGCGCCCCCCTAAAAAAGACGTGTGTAGAAAAAGAAAAAAACAGATTTCAAGAGAAATAAATGATTCAATGATCTGATCAAATAATAGTATTATATAGTATTGTTCTAGAGGAAGTAGCAGGATCCACTCGAACCCTACAGTTGAGGTGTGTTTGAATCGGAGAGTAACAGTGAAACGTTTATTATGGTCGTTTCGTTCTGTCCCCCGCTTGAAAGGTCAAGCTGATACTATAGGTATTGCCATGCGAAGGGCTTCTTGGAGAATGAGGAACATGTACACACGTGCAGAACCTGAGAAATTGCCGCATGAATATTCTACGATAATGTATTGAAAATCGACATGAAATTTACTAAATTTGAAAGAAATTGTATTTAGAAGTAATATTATGTAGTTTAGGACGCATCCCTTGCGCCAGGGTCCCTAAATACTTAACCGCTCAAGATATCATCTCACCACCTTCCGTGGAATAGTTGACACAACACAACATATACCTCACCTACACAATTGATTTGTGTATTGGATTACAAATCAGCTAGATCGTGGATATCGTACGACACCACAACTAACTCTAAAAATGAAGTTTCCCTATAGATGCTGTATCTATGCCTGTTCGAAATGCGAATCATAGTATTCATTCTTATGGGAATGGGAATGAAAAACAAGAGATACTTTTTCTAAATTTGGGCGAATGGAAGTTCACTCCTAGGAAGCACTTATGAGCTTCTCGTAATTTAATTGATTTTTTATTCCTTTTCTACATGCGAGGAAAGGACTTAAGTTCAAGAAAATAAAAACAGGTTTACTCTACCATTTTTACCTTTCAAGATAGATTAACCAATCTAAAGAAAAACAAAAAAGAAATTCCATTGAAATGTATTTTTATTGACCAATCAGAATTAACCTTCCAGGACCTATAAGTGTCTCAAAAGGTCCATATACACACATTATTGGACCTTTTGAATAAGAGTCAAGAAGATCTTATGAGAATTGAATATTTTTCGCATAGAAGATGTAAAAGAGATATCGGACACTCTACAAAAGCATTTCGCAATTGATTTACCTAAGAATCAATTTTAATTTTAAATCCATTATAATTATTTCATCTTCTTTTTCTAATAAAAATAGAAAGAAAATTTATAAAGAAAAAGAAGAAAATTTGTTTTTAATCTTTTTGGCACAATCCGTATTTTCGTGGAATGATCATAATAAAATTAATGTATCTAAGAATAGTGACTTTGAAGTCACTATTCTTAGATACTTATCATGGTATTCACGTTGAATCAATTTAAAAAAGACCTAAAGTTAGGGGCGATTTTATCATAGGTATGTTGCTCCAATACCTAACCAAGAGCTACTGCGGTACCGATCAAAAAGACTGTTGTAGCTACTGGACCGAGCGAATGATTTTGGAATTTTTAACATCTCCAAAAAGGTACTGTCAATAATCCCGTTGGTACTGAACCATTAAAAGACACCTAATAATTCTTATTGGGTACTGTGCGGAGTATTTGAATACGGGAAAGAAGTACCTTCGGTAATATTTCCAAAGGATTTGCAATGATCCGCCGGTTCACCAATCATTGACGGTTCTAGAACTGCCAAGCCTACATTACCTGCAATAGTACCTAGAATTACTACTGGAAAAATATATAAAGATCATTGGGCCATGCGGTTTCTCCCATAATAATTATGCCCCTCCCTTAGCCCTTTAGCTTCTTATTACAGGATCGTTCAAGTCAGGTTCTTTGTTATTGGGATCGGGTGACTTCTTATGGATCCATCCCCCGAAGGAACCGGACATGATAATTTTTCATCATCCTGCTCGAGCAAGATGAAAGGATGGCAGAATAGATCCATATAAATCTATTTTTCATACATATCCCCACATATCATATATAATACTCTATGTAAGAAAAGATTTACCAGATTCCATTTTCCGGAGTTGCAACTATTCATTGCAACTAATTCAGTTCTTACAGGTAAATGCTCAATATCCAAGTAGGCTTAATAAATTGATCATGATCAAGTGCTTGTTGGATTTTCTCAGGCTTTTTGATTGGTGTTTATCCCCCCAACATCTCGATTTTCTTACATACAAAGGATTTAACTTGTTACAATAAAGTCTACCTCTGTTCTTCCTTAGATCTCTTATTTCACTCCGATAGTATTATCGATCGGGATCGATCAGAGGAAAGAATTCATTTCTCCTACAAGTACATGAGAAGTGAATATACAGAACATTGAATCATGCCACATCACTTATTTTATTCTACGGGATCTACGGAGCCTGTTCATGCAGAATGATCAGGTAGATCATAAAAAGGTTCTCCCAAACGAACCGGCCTATCCTCTGCTACATAGGGGCTTACGTGGTGGTTGGATGTGGAGACACATTTGGTTGTGAATTCCAAGGTGGCAGATAAAAAATATATCTGCATGGCCTAATCAGTTAAGTCACCCACTCCATAATCCAGCCTCTCTTCGGAAAATTAACTTCAACTTTCGTATCAAATAAGGAATACAATACTTCGAAGTTGAAGAAAAGTATCCAATACATGTCTTATTTTTCAATAATCCATATTTCTAGCAATGAAATATTATTGTCTATCGTTCCTCCTCAGTATTATATTGAGCAATTACAAATTCTAGATTCTATAAAGGACCCGAATACCTGGGTTCTTACGTATCATTGGAATGTACTTAACATAATACGCAGTAAGAAGAGGCAAGACCAAAGTGTGTAACTATAAAACGAGTCAAGTGGATTGGCCCACACTAGCACTTCCGCGTAATAACTCTACCAAGGCGATCCTATTACGGGACTAGCTTCCGGTACTCCGTCACATTTTTACTGCCCAATAACCAATTGGTCCCAAGGTAAGGAATACCATTACACCAAAAGATGCCGTCAATCCGCCAAAACACACCTGTAACCCAGTTTATTCGGCGGGGTTTTGTATCCACCTGTATGTACACCCTAAATACGTGCCAGATCCATTAGAACCTCTACTTGCTGACCATCGATGAACTGATCGGATTAACCAACCAAGTTGCCTCAGTCCTTATGTATTGAACAGAGGAAAAAGCCCTGTAACGTTGGACTGAGAAAAAGTCATAGCAAAACCTGTAGCTACTTGTACTAAAAAACAAGTAAGTGTGATCCCCCCTAAACACTAAAATATTTTACATGAGATGAACCTATTTACTAGTTATCTTCTGCCATCGCCTGAATCTCAAGACGTTCCTCAAACCAATCATATACTTTATTGAGATAGGTAACCAAGGCCAAGGGACTCCCCCTCTGAGAACCGTATATGAAAATTTCATCTCGTACGGCTCAAGCAGAAACACACAAATGCTGATTTCAACGGCTGGTAAGGAAGTTCCCACTTCGTAGCTTAGCCGCTTGATTTGCCCCGACCCGAAGATACGAAGTAACAAAAATACGAAATTTCTTCTTTGTATGATAAGCCTCAAAATATCAAGTTGGCTCATCTGTCTCTTTTGATGTTGATCATTACAGGCCTTTGAATCTTCTCTTCCCTATTTTTTTTATTTGTTATTTTATTTCTTGTTTTTTTTGTGTATGCGGATTGATTCTTGTTTTACTATTGATAGGAATTTGCTTGTTGAGACCTATGAATCAATTGAAACCCCAGATTCATACTAGAACCACGATGATTTAATTTAATAAATTAATAAAGCAAAGCTCAAGCTAAACTCAAAGGTTCTCTGAGTAAGAACCCTTTGATGATCACTTATTCGAGAATGTATGATCACAAAATCTAGAACAAGATTTGTCCTTCGGTCAAGAAAAAAAAAGTCTGAAGGAAGAAAAATCGTTTGCTTAGGAATTCTATTGAAAATTTCTGAGTCCGTTTGCGAGGTCTGAATAGTAGGATGAATCATAGTTTTAATATTTCTTTTCTTAATCTATTCTATATTCTATATATATTCCGTGCTCCAGATACTAGAATAACTATCCGACGAAATAGAATCATCTCGATAGAGATAACAGGACATTCTCTGTATATCCAGATCAATTAACAGTCACACACTCTATTCCGAGATACCGAAACAAATAAATTCCACGGTCGAACTACCAGAAATGGTCTAGAAATCCGAGTTTTAAGTAAAGTAATTTTTTTGATTGGAAAAAAAAAAAAAAACTATGTTCACAGTTCTATAAACTTAACTCATTGTAATTCCATCCAGTAAAAACGGAAGAATTATAATTTCCAAAATAATAGATAGATACCGTAAATAGGGCCATTGCGACTCCCATTAATGGTGTAGTCCCCCAGCCCGGAGCTACTTTACCATATTCCGAATTCAATGGTTTCAATAATTCCCTACAGTAGTTTGTCCTTGGCCCAATCTAAACTATCCTCAACGGTTTGTGTAGCCATAAATCCTTTTAATCATTGGTTGAGATCTTTGACTTGTATACCATCCGTTGTTCGTTGTAATAAACGATCTTATCGTAGATCCATTGTGATCTTGAAATTGTCTAAAAATGGAAACAGCAACCCTAGTCGCCATCTTCATATCTGGTTTACTTGTAAGCTTTACTGGGTACTCCTTATATACCGCTTTGGGCAACCCTCACAACAACTAGAAAAAAAAAAGATCCATTCGAAGAACTACGGGGACTAGTTGAAGTAATGAGCCTCCCATATGGGGTAGACTCATTACTTCAATTGAGATAATGAAAAATGTATTTTCATTTTTTAGTTGGAACCTTAGGCGGTTCTCGAAAAAAGATAGCGAAAAAAATTATCCCTAAAGTCGAGACTAAAGGAATGTATAACCCAATGCTTCCATAGATTCGATCGTGGTTTACAATTATAGCTTTCCACACCTATTCATTTGGCATCATTTACATATAAAGAAAAGGAAAGAGTCAAAGAAAAGATGGTGATTCAAGTCAAGATTTCTTCAGTACCCTAACCCTATGTCAAATCAAAAAAGAGGCGAAAGATACCAGAGCAATGTTGTATCAGACTACTTGTCTCTTTGTAGTTGGATCTCCAAGTTTTTGGAATGCTCCAAATTCCACTTGAGCATCCAAATCTGGATCAATGCCAGCAAAAACATCTCTGAACAAGGTTCTAGCGCCATGCCAAATGTGTCCGAAAAAGAAGAGCAAAGCAAACGTAGCATGGCCAAAAGTGAACCAACCCCTTGGACTGCTGCGAAAAACGCCATCAGATTTCAAAGTAGCCCGATCTAATTCAAAAATTTCACCTAATTGGGCACGTCTAGCATATTTTTTTACAGTCACAGGATCACTATAACTGACTCCATTGAGTTCGCCACCATAGAACTCAACAGTTACACCTACTTGTTCAACACTATACTTTGATTCTGCCCTTCTAAAAGGAACATCGGCTCTAACAATTCCGTCTCCATCTACCAAAACTACCGGAAATGTTTCAAAAAAGGTAGGCATACGACGTACAAAAAGCTCGCGCCCTTCTTTATCTCTAAAGACGGGGTGTCCTAACCACCCAACAGCTATTCCATCCCCGTTGTCCATTGACCCTGCTCTGAATAATCCCCCTTTTGCTGGATTATTACCAATGTAATCATAAAAAGCTAATTTTTCGGGAATTTTAGACCAAGCTTCCGATAAACTCAGATTTTGGGCTAGTCCGGCGCTAACTCTTCGATATATTTCTTGCTGAAAGTATCCCTGATCCCACTGATAACGAGTGGGACCAAATAATTCGATTGGGGTAGTTGCTGAACCATACCACATAGTTCCAGCAACAACGAAAGCTGCAAAAAAAACAGCAGCGATACTACTGGAAAGTACAGTTTCAATATTGCCCATACGTAATCCTTTGTATAGACGTTGAGGCGGACGGACACTAAGATGGAATAAGCCTGCTAATATGCCCAATGTACCCGCTGCAATATGATGAGAGGCTATTCCTCCGGGAACAAAAGGATCAAAGCCTTCCGCGCCCCACGCTGGACTTACAGGTTGTACTTTTCCAGTTAGTCCATAAGGATCGGACACCCATATTCCAGGACCATACAAACCTGTTACATGAAATGCGCCAAAGCCAAAGCAAGCCAACCCTGAGAGAAATAAATGAATTCCAAAGATCTTAGGCAAATCCAAAGATGGTTTGCCCGTACGTTCATCACAGAATATTTCTAGGTCCCAATACACCCAATGCCAGATAGCTGCCAAGAAGCACAAGCCAGAAAACACAATATGTGCCCCTGCCACACCTTCATAACTCCAAATACCGGGATTCGTTACAGTTCCTCCTGAAATACTCCAACCACCCCACGAATTGGTTATTCCTAAACGAGTCATGAAGGGTATAACGAACATACCTTGTCTCCACATTGGATCAAGAGCGGGGTCAGAGGGATCAAAAACCGCTAATTCGTATAAAGCCATCGAACCGGCCCAACCAGCAACTAGGGCTGTATGCATTATATGGACAGAAAGCAATCGACCGGGATCATTCAATACGACAGTATGAACACGATACCAAGGCAAACCCATGGAAATACCCCTTTATCAAAGAAAAATAGACACTATGTCACTTTATTTTATCGCATTGGAAAAGACTATACTATGTATCTAACCTTTTCAGTAGATTCCGTATGAGAAAGGGTTAATTTTTATTCCGTTCCATTGAAAATAATGGAACAATTCTGTTCGTAAGAACAAAGAGAAGCAGATCTATTCTATACCCGATAAGTACCAATACGCAATGGGAGGATTAGTTCTACTTTAGGGAAACGAATGCGTAGATACTTGTTTATTACTCCAACGATTGATCCGTTAGTTAAAATTTTTCTTTATTCATTCTGTCTTACTCTATAAAATAAACCTTCCAATTTATGTATAAAAATCTATGTATAAAATACAATAAACAGAAAAAGGGATGAAGACGATAAAGCCATTGTTATGTTTCCACATTAAAGTGAAGTATAGTACTCAATTTTTTCTTTAATTTAATGCCCGTTGGTGTTCCAAAAGTACCTTTTCGGAGTCCTGGAGAGGAAGATGCAGTTTGGGTTGACTTATAGTGCGACTTGTCAGACATATTGGGTTATATGGAATTTACCCGTTCTCTCCCTCGATCGAAATATCCTCTGTTTCGCCTAAGAAATATTGTATTGAGTGAACCATCAATCATTCGGAGCGTGAAGTGCAATTAGATCAATTTATTTATTTTGAGGATCAATTAGGAGAATTTATGGTTGACTTGGAAAAATAAAAATAAAATAAAGTAATAAAGTATCCAGGCTCCGTTCAGAAAATACCAAATTGGTAATCCATGTAATGTACGATTACCGCTTGTATCATAAACGATTCTTATCCTTATTATAGGAGTGATTTCAAACGTCCAACCAATAACCAACGGAATAGTATGATGAGTACATCGAATGATTGGGGAAAGGCATGAAACGAATTGAAAAAAAAAAGTCGTAACAAAAAGAAGTGGTACTGAGACCATTTGCCCTATATGTGCAAATGGAATTCGGACAGATCTTTTCCCGGAGTAGAACATGAACCTAAAAGAATTGAAAAGGCCCATTCAGAAACAAGAAAATTACATCGTGATTTGAATGTCGATGAAACAATACATCAATGAGAGAGATTTGTTCAATTCAATTTCAATAAGTTCAGTAAATTCTTTTTTTATAGGTAAGGAAGCCAAAACTCATCTCATGTCTTTTAAAAAATGGAAGCTTTATTAGAAAAACAAAAACCTATTACAGAAAAAAAAAAATAGAACTGGAATCGACACATTGATTCTTTTTTCGCAATTTTTTTGAACCGTATGCATCCAAAGGTGCACGTACAGTTCCTAAAGGAACCAATTTTGTCCTAATCAACCGACTTCATCGAGAAAGATTACTTTTTTTAGGTCAAGAGGTTAATAGCGAGATCTCAAATCAAATTGTTGGTCTCATGGTATATCTCAGTATAGAAGATAATACTAGGGATCTTTTTTTGTTTATAAACTCTCCCGGCGGATGGGTAGTATCAGGAATAGCTATTTATGATACTATGCAATTTGTGCCACCCGATGTGCATACAATATGCATGGGGTTAGCCGCTTCTATGGGATCTTTCATTCTGATCGGAGGAGAAATTACCAAACGTCTAGCATTCCCTCACGCTTGGCGCCAATGAGTTTTTATTTGAAAAAAAAAAAGAAAGACTATGCCTTCGCCATATTGAATATGAATAATAAGTAATAATAGCATGGCACTTCGAGTTCGATATGAACAAACCATTATTGTTTTTTCATAACATGAGATTTTGTATCGAGATAGTAGTATGAAACAAAGGTTATTTCCGATTTGTTGATTTTATGTGTCGGGGGTACATTTCAGCGTCACAAACCATTTTTCTTCCACACCAGAAGTTTCTTTCTGATATTTATGTTATGGAAGAGTACGAAAATGAAAAAAAAAAGATCAGTTTTCCTTATTTGATCGTATCAGAAAGGCACTTTGGGATTGCTAAATCACAGACGAGATAAATATATAAAGCAACAGAACCATCATAGTATTTTTGACTCCTACGAAAGGAAGGGTGGTAAATGGATCATTCAACGATCTGAATCAGATGGATTCTCTTTCTTTCTTAGATAGAATAGAAGAGAAGAAAAAAGTAAATTCCATTGCGGAGCCGTATGCAACGCACAGAAGATGCCTGTACGGTTGTTCAATTTCTTCTTGTTATTTTTTTTATCCCTTACATTAGCCCAATCATGCGAGATAGAGGAACCGTTCATGATGTTATATCAATATCAATATAATTAGGGTCATGATTCATCAACCTGCTAGTTCTTTTTATGAATCACGAACAGGGGAATTTGTCCTGGAAATGGAAGAACTACTGAAACTTCGTGAAACCCTCACAAAGGTTTATGTACAAAGAACGGGCAAGCCTTTATGGGTTGTATCCGAAGACATGGAAAGGGATGTTTTTATGTCAGCAACAGAAGCCCAAGCTCATGGCATTGTTGATCTCGTAGCGGTCGAAAATGAAAATACCGGGGATTTCGTGTAAATCCATTTCAAACCATAATTCGAATTTTCTGTGATTTGGTATTGAATAGAAAAAATTCATAATCATCAATCCAATCATCAGGTTAAGATCGATCTAAACCAACCCATTCCATTCTAATTCTATATATACATATATATATATATACGATACGACATGCCAACTATTAAACAACTTATTAGAAACGCAAGACAGCCAATAAGAAATGTTACGAAATCTCCCGCTCTTAGAGGATGTCCTCAGCGTCGAGGAACATGTACTAGGGTGTATGTGCGACTCGTTCAGATCATGAGTTCGAACAAATGAGACAATTTTTCCAGTGTCAATGACCGGTACCAATGAATAGGGTAAATGGAAAAGATCTATCATATACCTATATTGTGTATGGAATTTATGGTTTCCATTGGTGCAAATCCAATCACCTAGATTTGAGATGAAAAGCAATTCCCCATTGGTAGCAAATAGTTATCCATTAAGCGGAGGAAATAGTATTATAAGAAGCAAAAAGATTATGCTCCTATTGTTAAAAGAGCGGACTAAGAGGGTCAGCTACCTAGCCAACTTTCCTAATTAAATGCCGTCACTGTATAGATAACTCTTATTGTGAAAAGAGCTATTACTCTATAATTGATGGGTAGAGCCAAAGAGTGTGAACTATACAAGTTCACAATACCATTTGGTTAAATGAAAGAAGAGGCTCCGGTGTATAGAGAGGACCTCACCGTTTAAGAAGTAACCATAGAAACGATGGAACCCACTATTTTTTTTTTAGTATCATTAGAATTTCTTATTTGCAGGTGAAATGCCTGGACGGAATAAAAAATTGTGGTCAGGAAGGTTATAGTAGCAAAAGCCATTGGAATTTATATTTTATATATCGGAATAATCCGTTTTGTTATTAATCGACCGTGAGAGGGGAAAAGGATGACTGAAAGAATCGAAATCAATTAGTTATTCATTAAGGTTTAATTTGATTCAATGACCAGAGTTAGACGGGGATATACAGCTCGGAGACGTCGAACAAAAATTCGTTTATTTGCATCAACCTCTAGAGGAGCTCATTCAAGACTTACTCGAACGATTACTCAACAGAAAATGAGAGCTTTGGCTTCCTCTCATCGAGATAGAGGCAGGCAAAAGAGGGATTTTCGTCGTTTGTGGATCACTCGGATAAATGCAGTAACTCGTGAGAATAAGGTATTGTATAGTTATAGTAGATTAATACACAATCTGTACAAGAAGCAATTGCTTCTTAATCGTAAAATACCTGCACAAATAGCTATATCAAATAAGAATTGTCTTTACATGATTTCCAACAAGATCATCAAATAAAGTAGATTCTAAAGTAATTAAAGTAGATTCTAAAGTAATATACAGTACAGGAATGATTGAAACAGAATTCCCCGGAGAAGGAACTCCGGGAAAATAGAATAAAAATAAATTAAGATAGTAATAGGAATGAACGAATATGTTTCAATAAAAAAAATTTTCTCCATTTTTTGTTTCTTATAACACAGGAACCCACTCTAGATTCTAGGCCTTTTCGAACAAAACATCAATCTGAGCTTGAGTTACAATTGGAGTTTTGAGTCAATTGAAGAGTATGTCTATTTATTTTTGGTTCTAGGACCAGTAGTTCTGGGGATCGACTCGGCTCTCTCAAATTGTTTCTCATTATTAAGAAAAGGTAACAAAGATAAAATACGGGCTTGCTTTATAGCAATAGTAATTAATCGTTGTTGTTTCAAAGTCAATCTATTCACCCGCCTAGATAATATTTTTCCTTGTTCACTAATAAATCGACTAATTAAACTCATGTTTCTATAATCGATTCGATCCCCCGATCCAATTGGGGGCAAACGCCTACGAAAAGATCGCTTGGATTTACGAAAAGATTGCTTGGATTTATCCATGGTTTATTCCTTATTTCTAAAATTATATTTCTTTATTCACTTCAGTTCAGATCCGACCAAAATAGGCTTTGATTTGTATACATTATGTATATTATATATGTTAAATATATGTTAAGTTCTTCCTCTTCCTTGGCGAGAGCGCACACGCGTTCTGTTCGATCTATTTCTTTATTTCTCCATGAATCGTATGCTTGTTACAATAGCGACAAAATTTTCTCAATTCTAATCGACCAGGCGTATTGTGTCGATTCTTTTGAGTAATATATCTAGAAATACCTGGCGATTCTTTATTGACATCATTTCGGGCACAACTGGTACATTCCAAAATAACTATGACTCTGACATCTTTACCCTTGGCCATGAACCTCCTTTGAATTTTGGATCGGCTTAACTCTTCTATTTTCGATCCGAGCTGAAGAAGAAGAAAAGAACAAAAAAAAATCGATAGAAGTTACTAACTAGAAATGGAATTTCTAAGTATTTCGTTGCAATTATCATTTCATTATATAATGATAATTAATAGATAATTAATATTATATTAATGGAGTAACAATTTTAATAGAATAATAAAGTAATAGAATAATAAAGTAATAATTTAATGGAGTAATAATTAAATAATACAATTTCTTTCTAACTCTCAATTGTTCCTATCCTAAATCTCAATATTTTATTAATATTTATTTTATTTATTATTTAAGTTAAATATCTTCTTTCTATGCTATGATTTCGTGGAACTCGCCGTAGACTGGATCCACATTTTCATTTCTGTTCTCCAAAATTCGATCTTCGATCTACCACATTTTTGCTGAGGTTCAATACACTTTTTTCTTTTCCTTCCTATCCTAAAGAACTGAAAAAATAGGGGCGAAATTAGAAATTTTAGTCACGTGGAATTGTATCTCTAATTTTATTCATTTCTTCGCATATCAATCAATAACTAGAATTAAAAAAAGGGGAATGACAAGGCATCCGGAAATAACCGATTAATTTCTATCAATAGGCCTGCTAAAGACCCAAACCATAGAGTACTTAGCACAGGTGCCACGGAGAGATATGTTTTTATATCTCGCATTGAAAATCCTCCTTCTATTATAGATTGTAATACATATATGGTCAGATGCTGTAGTTCAAGATCATTTGTATTTTTTTACACAGAATTCCTAACTAAACAGGATTCCTAACTAAAATAGATATGTACAATGAAGCAATAGATTTTTTTCTTTTTTTGTAAAAGAAAAAAAAATCTAATCCCTTGTTCCTGAGCATTACTGATAAATATTAACTTTTTTATACGTTAGGGTTCAGATGTATATAATTCTTTTATTATATGAAACCAAAAAACCAAAAAGAAGAAATGACAAGAAAATTGTATATAGATGGAGGAGAAAATGACGATATGGAAAACAAGACAGGGATTTTGTACAATGAAACTGTACAACAATTTTGAAAAGGGATGTAGCGCAGCTTGGTAGCGCGTTTGTTTTGGGTACAAAATGTCACGGGTTCAAATCCTGTCATCCCTACCTATTACTTCTCCCATGGGCAGTAACGAGGGATTCATTGAGATCGATTAAAATTGGACATAATCTTCTGGTCTTGCATACTATATGTATGCAAGACGTATTGGGGGTAGAAAAATTACTTTTCTTTACAGTACAGTCGTATCTCCTGTCATAAGGATAAGAAAGCGCTCTTAGTTCAGTTCGGTAGAACGCGGGTCTCCAAAACCCGATGTCGTAGGTTCAAATCCTACAGAGCGTGATTCGGTTTATTTGATGTCGAATCACAATAAAATAATTTAACAAAACAAAAAGTTGAATTGTAACTTGAAAACTTGAATTTGACCTCCTTCCTGCAGGAGGTCAATCAAAAAAAGAAAGAAATATTACTCAATCAAAGGTCCAACTGATCACCACGTCTATATTGTAAATATGCGGTTACGAATAATCCTGCTAAAGTAATAGGAATTAGACCTAAGACGATTCCAAATAGAAAAACTTCAATCATTTCGGTTTGTTTAAGGGGATAAAAAGAAAGGTAAGATCTATCCCTAAATATTAATCTAAATTATCCGTGAATCTCAATGACCAAGAATTGGCAATTGATGTGAGAAAGAACCATAGAATACCCGGAATCTCAGAGAAATATTCGTTTTTATCAATTTTTCATTCAATTCATTTCAAATAAGTCGTATCTTGTTCAAACCAATGAATAGAGCTGAGGTTATAGTTAAAGCAGCCAGTAGAAAACCGAAATAACTAGTTATAGTAAGCATGAAAGAGCTAAATTAGATATGTTCTTTTGCTACATATGTTGATAAAACACTTACCTAAGTTTCAATTTTTACAAAATACGACGGCAAGAAAAAATCAATTGACAGAATTAGTTTAGTTCCAATTGAAAATTCTGGATCCATCAGTCATTATAGATAAGACTAACTAAGAGTGACATAGGTAGAAAAATTCGATTCATCTGCTGTGACATTGACCGATCCTATGATTCGGAATCAACAGATTCATTGTGGAATTTGTGAGTTGAATAAAGTAATAGTAAAAGTAAGTAAAATATAAAGTATAAGTAAAAGTAATAGTAATAAGAACTGTGCCGTGTAACTTCATTCAAAACTTAAATTACTTATAGACTTATACTTAAATATTAAATTAAATATTAAATAAATTAAATATTAAATAAAATATAAGTAATTTAAGTAATTTTGGAATAAAAGAATTGGATTTGAAAATTCCATTTTAATCATTTCCTTTCTATTTCAATAGGATCTAATCTTTTTTGGAACGAACGGCCTGATACTATTTACCTTTTATTTATTTTAACTCATTGGACTCAGTACAGTAATAGGTTGCTTAATTGCCCATAACATAATATTTCGAATGAAAAGAAAAAGGTGTCCCACGATCTATCGAAAAAAATAAAACCTTTACTTTATTTTTAATTTTTATATTTTTATTCTTTTTTTTCAGGTCCAACTCGATTCAAAGACGAACAACTTCCATTATCCTTTTAGATTCTATATTCTGTCTTTCCATATCATGGAGTTCCATACTTCTAGTTTGGTCAAGAAAGAACCTTTGTTTTGGATCTAATACAATAACGGTTGCATCACGAATATGGATTGTTCCAACTGGGTTCTGTTTCTTTCACTAATATAGTATATTCTGTTTCTTTCACTAATATAGTATATACTATTGTATTTTGTATTACAGTATATTTATTGTATTATACGACCAACCAATTACTTGAAATAAAAGATTTGAACAAAAAACTTTTAACCCCCAAAAGGGTTTATTATAAGATTTCGCATACATTAATTGAATGTGTGAATATTATAATATTTCCATAAGTGAATATTCTATATGCTTCATAAATTATAAACCATCGATTCACGCTTTTCCAAGATCTTTACTTTCTATTACGAATCCATATGGAACTCTTATAAGGAATTTGAGTACTTTTCTATTGATCTATTGAATAACATAGAGTTTTTATGCATAGACAAGGAACAAAAAAAGAAGAAAAGAATTATTACATGTCGTAACCGACGAGACGGCGTTTCTTTGCCAGAGGCAGGATGCTATACTGATTCGGTATACTTGAAATACCTGTGGTACAAAATTGACGAGCTCACAAAGATTCAATCAATTAGTTATTTCCATTTACTGATCCCATCTTCAAGGAATCGATTCCCTTTGTTTTTTTGAATGTACAAACATTTGTGGAGCTCAGAATGTCTGGAAGCACGGGAGAACGTTCTTTTGCTGATATTATTACCAGTATTCGATACTGGGTCATTCATAGCATTACTATACCTTCCCTATTCATTGCGGGTTGGTTATTCGTCAGTACGGGTGTTTAGCTTACACGGTTTGAAGTCCTCGGCCAACGAGTATTTCACAGAGAGCCGACAAGGTATTCCATTGATACCGGCCGTTTTGATTCTTTGGAACACGCTTGATGACTTTAGTAAATCCTTTTAGGAGGCCCCCAATGACCATAGATCGAACCTATCCCATTTTTACAGTGCGATGGTTGGCTGTTCCGGACTACTGTACCTACCGTTTCTTTTTTGGGGTCATATCAGCAATGCAGTTCATCCAACGATAAACCTAATTTTAATTATAGAGCTATGGACCAATCAACCCGAATGAACAAAATGTTGAATTGAATCGTACCAGTCTATACTGGGGTTTATTACTAATTTTTGTACTTGCTGTTTTTATTTTCCAATTATTTCTTCAATTGAAGAAAGAAGGAGAGTAGGAATTCTCTTATCCCATTCGGAAAGATACCATCCTCATAATTATCCTGACTGTTTTTGTCTCTAGCATGACCATTTGAGACAAGTGGAGGGAAAGTAAGGGTAAAATGGCCTGATACGACTGAAGGATGCCTCTTTGGCTGGTTGGTACTGTACTGTATGCCTGTGATCGTTTAATAGTTGTTTTTCTTTTACGGGTCTATCTGGTTGGTTTCAGCTCTCTAGTATCGATACACCGGATGTAGACTGAGAGAAAGAAAAGAACTCACGGGACCTTATCGCTCTAATTAACAAAGGAGGTAGGTCCCTTGATTTTCTTTTCTTACTCTTAGGAAGTATAAGATTTTGATCTATTCCAAACAGACAAATTGGCCAGTCAACATAATCAAAATATTATATTCGTAGAAATGAATGCAACGATCCTTTGCTCTGATGTTGCAACCACTCTATTCTTTTGTTTCTTAATACTGTTTTTGAAGAATTGAATCTTATTGAATTGATTCATCAGTCTCTGTTCTTCCCTTTCTCCATAATATTAACTCTTATGAAGAAACAAAAAAGTAAGCACTGATTTTCTGAATATAAATATTATATAGATTTCTACGCATGAGACATCCTGCAAATCATTTCTATACTAACTCCTATCATTTCTAGAATAAACTACTAATATAACTTACTCTATAAAACTCTATAATATAATTTGTTTGAATATCTCTCTTGAATAATTGCTCCTAAGTTTAAATTTCAGTTAATTGAAGAAGTTCTATTTGCTCCAATTATTCCCCTAATCCTTTCTCTCTTTTGTTTTTCCCCACTTCCTATGAATCTAACCAAAGAGGTCTGGTGGTACCCGGAACAGAAGGATGGATCTTTGACGACAGGAGACACAATAATTATTATTTCGATACAGCACACAAGAAAAAGGATTTCCGGAGATAAGAAATATAGAGCGGGTATCGCGGTAAAACGAACCCGCATCGTTTACTTGGAAGGCGATGGGTTATAGTCCGACGTTGCTTGATCACTTTTAACGTCTCTACTTCAAACCTAACGTGAATTTTGATTCTTCTGGCTTCCTTTCTGGAAGATTGATGTATTCCAAGAAAATTAGTCCATAACATCTATGTTCAGCCTTTCTGTCTGAATGTTATCCAAACTACTCGCTTACTCATGATCCCTCTAGAGAGAGGGTTATACGCAAATCCGTCTATTCTAGTGTACTTCGTTCCCATTTCGCTCGCAGGATCCCGGAAAAATTTGGTTTCCACCGAGCTGAAACAATAGCGAGGGTTCTAGTAACCAAAACACCCTTTTCTAGCTTGTTTGGCTTGCAATTTCCCTTTTACAACACCAAAATTGCAGATTCTGTTCCGATTGAAATAACTTTTGTATCTTCATCCATAGCTGCCTTTATTCAATACTCATTCGTTGGAAGAATTTGATCCAATTCAAAAAAATTATTTTCACGCACTCCATATACTAATCCAATTTTCTTATTCATTCGAAAATAAATTTTCTAATTGGACTTTGTATACAAAGCGTGAGAAGGTATGTGTCTTCCTCAAATATGCTATTTGAGAGGTAAAGGATTAAACCCTTTTAAAAATAAGTTTTTTGACGGAGTATCAAAAAACCAGAGACCCCTTAACTTTTTTAAGTTGTTATAGAACGAATCACCCTTTACCACTAAACATACCC
>PYDT01000048.1:0-25192 GCA_004837865.1 Musa balbisiana
TATATCTATTCCAAATTTTGGAATATAAATGAAGTTTTTTTTAGGTTATCCATAATACGAATTAAAGTCCGGTTACTTTCTTTCATCTAGAACGGAACGTAAAAATATTCCTTCACTTGAAAGAAATCTGGAATCGTGTCATAGTCGTATAAGTAAACATTAGTTTCTTATCATTTAATGAGCATCTTGTATTTCATAGAAATTGGGGGTAATATAGTCCTTACGTAGGGGCCAACCTATCCAACTTTCCGGCATCAAAATACGTTTAAGGCGTGGATGATTATCATAAGAGATTCCCAACATATCATAAGATTCGCGTTCTTGAAAATCAGCACTTCTCCAAATCCAGAAAACAGACGGGATTCTAGGATTATTCCTTGGGGCAAATACTTTTATGCATACCTCTTCTGGTTTAGCTATACCATACTGTATTCTCGTAAGATGATACACACTGGCTAAAAATCCGCCTGGTGCTACATCATAGGCACACTGGGAGCGTAAATAATTGTAACCATATACATATGAAATGACAGCAATGGAATCCAATCCTCGGTTTTTATTTGTAAAGTTTCTATTCCTCGGCAATCAAAGCCAAGATCTATGAACTAATCGGTTGACTAACCAATCAATAAACAGATCCTGCTGCATCTTCTTGATCTCTCCCAATTTGGATAGAACCTGTACAAATGAACATATATGGGCAAAGAATCTCTATTATTGAATCATTCACAGTCCATATCATTATCCTTACACTTACTTGTCAAATTTTTTACTACTTTTTAGTCCCTTTAATTAACATAGACACAAGTACTCCACTAGGATGATGCACGGGAAATGGTCGGGATAGCTCAGTTGGTAGAGCAGAGGACTGAAAATCCTCGTGTCACCAGTTCAAATCTGGTTCCTGACACGTAAATAATGTATCGGATAGATATTCATACAAATTAATCGAGATAGATCGGGCGTTAATAGTCTAGAGCATGATACGTATTTACTCATCTAGATGTATATATATATATATATATATATATATATATATATATATATATATATATACCTCCTTTTGGGGGGATTGGTAAAAAATATATGTATGGATGGTTATGGTAAAGAACAAAGTGAGATTATGCTCCCGTCTCTTTTTTCTTTCTTGTTTCTTCATACTGTGCTTTCTCTCATTCAAAAAGAATATTAAGTCTTCATCTATATTCAAAATAAAAATAAATAAGTAAAAAAAAAAAACTTAAAAGTCGAGAGGAGTTAAAAGATAGCAATAGACAGAATGCACTTCAGACACAGTACAAATAAAATCCAATCCCTTTTCATTTCTTCATTTCATATTTTTTGACATTTATTCCATTTCTTCACTCTTGCTTACGTTACTTTCCGGGGTCCATCTACATCTAAGTAAGTTATGTGCGCGGTACAAAGTTCATAGTGCAGAACTCTTTTGATTCATCCCATTGTTTCTGCTCATACGAAATGGATATGATCTATTCCAAATTTTGGAATATAAATGAAGTTTTTTTTAGGTTATCCATAATACGAATTAAAGTCCGGTTACTTTCTTTCATCTATATTCAAAATAAAAATAAATAAGTAAAAAAAAAAAACTTAAAAGTCGAGAGGAGTTAAAAGATAGCAATAGACAGAATGCACTTCAGACACAGTACAAATAAAATCCAATCCCTTTTCATTTCTTCATTTCATATTTTTTGACATTTATTCCATTTCTTCACTCTTGCTTACGTTACTTTCCGGGGTCCATCTACATCTAAGTAAGTTATGTGCGCGGTACAAAGTTCATAGTGCAGAACTCTTTTGATTCATCCCATTGTTTCTGCTCATACGAAATGGATATGATCTATTCCAAATTTTGGAATATAAATGAAGTTTTTTTTAGGTTATCCATAATACGAATTAAAGTCCGGTTACTTTCTTTCATCTAGAACGGAACGTAAAAATATTCCTTCACTTGAAAGAAATCTGGAATCGTGTCATAGTCGTATAAGTAAACATTAGTTTCTTATCATTTAATGAGCATCTTGTATTTCATAGAAATTGGGGGTAATATAGTCCTTACGTAGGGGCCAACCTATCCAACTTTCCGGCATCAAAATACGTTTAAGGCGTGGATGATTATCATAAGAGATTCCCAACATATCATAAGATTCGCGTTCTTGAAAATCAGCACTTCTCCAAATCCAGAAAACAGACGGGATTCTAGGATTATTCCTTGGGGCAAATACTTTTATGCATACCTCTTCTGGTTTAGCTATACCATACTGTATTCTCGTAAGATGATACACACTGGCTAAAAATCCGCCTGGTGCTACATCATAGGCACACTGGGAGCGTAAATAATTGTAACCATATACATATGAAATGACAGCAATGGAATCCCAATCCTCGGTTTTTATTTGTAAAGTTTCTATTCCTCGGCAATCAAAGCCCAAAGATCTATGAACTAAATCATGGTTGACTAACCAATCAGATAAACGATCCTGCTGCATCTTCTTGATCTCTCCCACATTTGTATTTGTATGAGTATTTCAATTTACAATGAAATTTTTAAAGATTGACCCTTTCTTTCTTATTCTGCACAAAAGAACCTTACCTTGTCTGATTCACTAATTCATGGGGAGATACTGAACTTTTGGATTTGAAAAATGTTTCAGAAGGTATCTCTGAAGTAGATGGTGATTGATAGAGCAATTCTTGATCATAATTTCCAGTATGAGTACTGCGTCGAACACAAAACTTGTGATTGGTAGTAAAACATCGATTTTCCTGTTGAGACACAGTTCTATCTTCAAAGATTTCTCGAGATATTTTCTTACGAAGTTTCGTTATAGCATCTATAACCGCCTCTGGTTTAGGTGGGCAGCCCGGCAAATAGACATCGACAGGAATTAGCTTATCGACTCCACGAACAGTACTATAAGAATCAGTACTGAACATCCCTCCTGTAATAGTACAAGCTCCCATAGCAATGACATATTTTGGTTCAGGCATTTGCTCATATAATCTTACTAAAGAAGGAGCCATTTTCATTGTTACTGTGCCGGCTGTTAAAATTAGGTCTGCTTGTCTAGGACTCGATCTTGGTACCAATCCATAACGATCAAAGTCGAATCGCGAGCCTATTAATGAAGCAAATTCAATGAAACAACAACTGGTACCGTATAGAAGCGGCCATAAACTGGAAAGTCTTGACCAATTCGAAAGATCATTCAATGTAGTTGAAATAACTGAATTGGTAATTGTTTTGTCAACTAAGGGAAACTCAATCAAATTCATAACTGTCTCAATGTAATCTTTTCCTTCATTTTTATTTTGATTGTCTGAATATTCAGTTAAGACCATTCCAATGCTCCTTTTCGCCATGCATAAACTGAACCAACAATTGGGATAAGCACAAAAATTAAAGCTTCGATAAATACAGATACACCCAATACATCGAAACTCATTGCCCATGGATAAAGAAAGACCGTTTCAACATCAAAAACAACAAAAACTAGAGCAAACATGTAATAGCGGATTCGAAATTGTAACCAAGCATCCCCAATGGGTTCTATACCCGATTCATAACTATAGAGCTTCTCTGGTCCTTCACTAACCGGGGCTAAAACTCCGGAAATTACAAATGCCAAATATGAATAACGCTTGATATTATTAGAAATGCCCAGAAAATATCATATTCGTGAAGCAGAAACATAAATGTACTCCTATTAATGTGGAATATGCTGAATTATTCGATTCGAATCGGAATTGTCAATTCATCCATAACTTCTTATCTTAGGCGAAACAAGAATTGATTTTGATCAAATCAAACTGCATAGTTTAGAGTTTGTTTGCTGTGGGGCATGTTTTTTTTAAAGATTGATCTAATGGAATCCCACTTACATTTTTGATTTCGATTCTATTTAGATATGGTGTAGACATAGGATGCTCTTACACAAACAAAACTCTCTCACTTTGTCTTGGTTCTCTATCCTCTAGAAAAAGGTAATAAAATACTAAAATATCCTATGCCTATAACTATTTCTATGCCTATAACTATAATAAACATCATACCCTATAATATAGTAAAGTAAATATCCTATAATTAATACTATGAATACTATATTCATTAGAATACTATGTTGATTATATATAATCAACATAATGAGATAATAATAATTTCATTTCCATTTTTTAAAACTTAAATTTTTCAATAGTCATATGGTGTAAAATGTCTAGGGATTTCTAGCATATTCTATTTATTCGAAGTATTCCTTTTTTCATAAAATCTGGGTATAGGATCATTGCTTCTATTGATTTGATACGAATATGAATACATAATCTAATGCATCGAATGATTTTTTATCTTTTTCTTGTCCTAGATTTCATTTCTATTTTTCTTACTTGATTCAATCCGTTGAATTGAGAGGTGACATATAACAACTTATATCTTTCTATACAAAAAATTGGAAACTTGGAACCTGTACTACCCACCTCCTCGATATAAATAAGAAGAATCGAGTTATTCATTAGAGTTAGAATGAAAGATTCATTCTATTTCGGACCAATCTCTAGTACTAAACAAGATTACGATTTGGAATGAACCAAAATACTTGTTTGTTTTGTTACGGCAATAACGCTTAATAACTTAATAATATAATGGTAAGACCAAGCAATGGGTTAGATTTCGCTACAAGAAAAGGTTTTACAGCAAACCTATACTAGACAATGAACATAGCAAAGAGTGGAGTAGTATAATCGCGGAATTCATAAATAGTTACATAACATTTTCAAATAGAAAGAATCACACATTATCGAATGATTCGACGGACCAAATCAAATCCACAACCCACTCAACTCATAGAATATAGAAGAAGAAACGTTAATATATTAGATTAGGCCCAATTCGTATCTCCCATTATCTCTGAATCAATCAATAAGGTTGCTCTTGTTCTGCCAAAAAACGATTATTATTATTAGGGGGATTCTCCAAATACAAGACAAGACCCAGACCAGAAAAGAATAGGTCCTAGACCCATGTGACTTAGGATTAGACTTGGTTGGTCCCATAGAAATGAAACTATACTAAACTAAACTATAATTATATTAGGATTAGGGCTATACGACTCGAACCGTAGACCTTCTCGGTAAAACAGATCAAACTGATTATTATCGAATGATTCGAACTGTTTCAAAGACCCAACATGCATTTTGTTGCATTGGGCTCTTTCATCAACTGGTGTAAAGATCAGTTAGTCCACCATATTTTTTCTTTAGAGGAAGATAATGAGATGGTTCCATGTGCTCTGATTTATTATTTGTATTCTGATCTAGGAGCAATACCAAAGTGTTTCAAAGAAGGGTTATCTTGACTTAGGTCTCCTCGCCTAGATCAACCTAAGTTAAATGGAATCTCTATCGCTCCGCTGCAACAGTCGAATATGAGACTTCATACACGTTAATTTCATAGGACGAAAAGAGGTTATTTTGAGGCCCTTATACTCATTATGCCTAGCATTGAATGGGCTTGGTATTTACCTTATCACTATCAAATCAATGGCGGGTTCTATTGATTTGGCAACTGAATTCGCGCCTGAATCGGACCGAACCAAATATTTGTCAGCTATTGTTCTCTTGTTCCCTCGAACCTATGGAGTAAGACATTGATTTCTCAATACGATCAATTATGTTTCGTGCATAATAGGCTCCTTTGAAAAGCATTGGCGCGCGTGTAAACGAGGTGCTCTACCAACTGAGCTATAGCCCTTGTCATAGACATCTTAACATATAGATAATTTCTTGTCAAGATGGATATTCCATAATCCACATCATAGCTCTCTGATCTATTTATTTTATTTACGCTAACGAGAACAGATTAGTATTGCTTAGAACTAATATTCCCCCTATAAGTCCCCCCCCAACCCCCCCGAGTGTGGTTATTTTTGTGGTGTACTGCTCTACTAACTCAGTGGTTAAGTATTGCTTTCATACGGCGGGAGTCATTGGTTCAAATCCAATAGTAGGTAGAACTTATTAGATCCGGAGTCGATGAAATGATATCTAATAAGTTTTCTACCCCATCTTCTTTTTTTGTTTTATCAGCTAGACTTGGATTGTGTTCAATTGCAGCATCAAATGTGGTTATATAAAGAACTTTTTAAAACTTCTCTTTATTATTTTGATGTATGACTTGACTTTAGGCCTAAATTGAAAGCCTCGACTCGTGCCTAGCTCGTCTGAGAGCTAGATTCGCTTCAATTGCTTGTCTCTTACCCTCAGCTCTACTCAAGTTAGCTTCAGCTATTTCAAGAGCTTGTTGAGCTTCTTGCGGATCAATGTCATACTTATTTCCGCATCATTTCCTAAATGGTGATCTCATTATTACCTATTCTAGCGAAACCACCCATCAAGCCACCGTTAACCATTGGTCGTTGTTGAGGCGTATTCTCAAAAGACCTATATCTACAGCCGTGGCAATAGGGGCGTGGTTTGGTAATACGCCAATTTGGCCACTATTAGTAGATAAAATTATTTCTTTCACTTCTGAGTCCCAATAATTCGATTAAGGAGTCATTACCCAACGATTAAGTCTTTCTTCAATTTGCTCTCCCTTCTAAAAAAAAAAAAAAAGTTCAGAGCGTTCGCGTAGCTTCCTCGATTGTACCTAACTAAATAAAAGGCCTGCTCGTGAAGACTGTCTAACTCTCCGGAAAGGATCAGTTGAAACCCCCTAATTGTTTCTGCAAGACCAACATATTTTCCTGGAGAACCAGTAAATACTTCTGCCACGAAGAAGGGTTGTGATAAGAAACGCTCGATTTTTCGTGCTCTTGCTACGTTAACGATCTTCTTCGGATAATTCGTCCAACCCAAGAATAGCTATAATGGCCTGAAGTTCTTTGTAACGTTGTGAAGTTTGCTTAACTCTTTGCGCAGTTCATAATGTTCCTCGCCAACGATCCGAGGTGTAACATAGTTGACGTTGAATCTAAAGGATCCACTGCTGGATAAATACCTTTGGCAGCTAATCCTCTGATATACGGTAGTAGCATCTAAATGTGCAAATGTCGTGGCAGGAGCAGGGTCGGTCAAATCGTCCGCGGGTACATAAACGGCTTGGATCGAAGTTATAGATCCCTCTTGGTAGAAGTAATTCTTTCTTGCAAAGAACCCATTTCTGTACTAAGGGTAGGTTGATAACCCACTGCAGAAGGCATCTCCCCAATAAGGCGGATACTTCTGATCCTGCTTGGACGAAACGAAAGATATTGTCGATGAATAGAATTAGTCTTGTTCATTAACATCCCGGAAATATTCCCCATAGTTAGGGCCGTCAAACCAACCTCATCGAGCTCCCGTCGGTTTCCATCATTTTGACCATAGACTAGAGCTACTTTTGATTCTGCAATATTTTTTTCATTAATTACTCCGGATTCTTTCATTTCCATGTAAAGATCATTTCCTTCACGAGTACGTTCGCCTACTCCGCCAAATACAGATACGCCTCCATGATCTTTGGCAATGTTGTTGATCAATTCCATGATGAGTACTGTTTTACCTACTCCAGCTCCTCCAAATAGTCCGATTTTTTTCCTCCACGGCGATAAGGAGCTAAAAGATCCACTACTTTAATTCCTGTTTCAAAGATTGATAATTTCGTCTCTAACTGTATAAAGGCAGGTGCAGGTCTATGAATAGGAGATGTTGTGCTAGTATCTACAGGACCTAAATTATCAACAGGAACTCCCCAGAACGTTGAAAATTCGTCCGAGGGTAGCTCCACCGACTGGAACGCTTGATAGCTCCCGTGGCATCACTTCCATTCCTCTCATCAGTCCATCTGTAGCACTCATAGCTACAGCTCTAACTCGATTATTTCCTAATAATTGTTGTACCTCACAAGTCACATTAATTTGCTGACCGATAGTATCTCGACCCTTAACTACCAAAGCGTTATAAATATTAGGCATCTTGCCCGGAGGAAAAACAACATCCAGTACTGGGCCAATAATTTGAGCGATACGCCCTAGGTTTTGTTCTTCAAGTGTGGAACCGCATGGAAAGGGCGACAGGAAAAAAAATTGAAAGGAAAAAAAAAAGTGGGAAGGGAAGAAGACAAAAAAACAAAAAAAAAAAAAAAAAAAAAAAAAAAAAAAAAAAAAAAAAAAAAAAAAAAAAAAAAAAAAAAAAAAAAAAAAAAAAAAAAAAAAAAAAAAAAAAAAAAAAAAAAAAAAAAAAAAAAAAAAAAAAAAAAAAAAAAAAAAAAAAAAAAAAAAAAAAAAAAAAAAAAAAAAAAAAAAAAAAAAAAAAAAAAAAAAAAAAAAAAAAAAAAAAAAAAAAAAAAAAAAAAAAAAAAAAAAAAAAAAAAAAAAAAAAAAAAAAAAAAAAAAAAAAAAAAAAAAAAGGGGGGGGGGGAAAAGAAAAGGGAAAAAAAAGGACTAAAGGGTCGAATTGAGTCTCATAAGTATAAGTTAAAGGGAACGTATTCGAAAGTTTTTTTGAATAGTGCCATGCCAGTCCCCCCCCGAACTAAGTCCTATAGCAGTGGATCGGTTAATTCACTCATAGAAATAACTGGCGTTAGCACTTGATTTAGTTGGTACCACCCAACCGAATACGATTCAATCGTTTACTCATTCAATGAGTAAATTTTCAAGTTCAGCCAATCCTTCTTTTTTCAAAGAAATATTAAGTACATGAAATCACGAGTAAGTCTCTTTCATTTCTCTATCATTATAGAAAAACCATCCGTATTAGATTCTATTATCTATAGAATTCGAACCCGAACTCATTTATGATTCATTATTTCGATCTAATTGGCCATTGTTCTTTTTTTTTTGAATAGATATTGGATTTCCGCCTATCTATTCTTTATACCCTTTTAGGATAATTATGCCTATTTTCACATCTAGGATTTACATATACACATATATCACTGTCAAGAGTGAATTTTCTTAGTATTTAGATTCAAAATAAGAAGAGATCCATTTGATTTTATTGTAAACTTGCAAAACAAACATTGGGTTTGGGTTGCGCCATATATATCCAAGCGTATACATCATGATGTATTTGCTGCTCAATACATGTCGAATAATGAACCATTTCATTTTAACATAACATTGAAATTAGTTGATAATATTAGTTTTAATATTTTTTTCTCTTTTTTTTTTTTTTTTTTTTTTTTTTTTGAAAAATTTTTGTCAAAGGTTTCATTCACGCATAATCTATATCGAGTAGACCTTGTCGTTGTGAGAATTCTTAATTCATGAGTTGTAGGGAGGGACTTATGTCACCACAAACAGAGACTAAAGCAAGTGTTGGATTTTAAGCTGGTGTTAAAGATTACAAATTGACTTATTATACTCCTGACTACGAGTCCAAGTATGATATCTTGGCAGCATTCCGAGTAACTCCTCAACCTGGATTCCGCCCGAAGAAGCAGGGGCTGCGGTAGCTGCCGAATCTTCTACTGGTACATGGACAACTGTGTTGAGTGATGGACTTACCAGTCTTGATCGTTACAAAGGGCGATGCTACCACATCGAGGCCGTTGTTGGGGAGGAAAATCAATATATTGCTTATGTAGCTTATCCTTTAGACCTTTTTGAAGAAGGTTCTGTTACTAACATGTTTACTTCCATTGTGGGTAATGTATTTGGTTTCAAGCCTTACGAGCTCTACGTCTGGAGGATCTGCGAATTCCCACTTCTTATTCCAAAACTTTCCAAGGCCCGCCTCACGGCATTCAGGTTGAAAGAGATAAGTTGAACAAGTAGCGTCCCTATTGGGATGTACTATTAAACCAAAATTGGGATTATCTGCAAAAAACTACGGTAGAGCGGTTTATGAATGTCTACGTGGTGGACTTGATTTTACCAAAGATGATGAAAACGTGAACTCACAGCCATTTATGCTTGGAGAGATCGTTTTCTTATTTGCGCCGAAGCAATTTTTAAAGCGCAGGCCGAAACAGGTGAAATCAAAGGACATTACTTGAATGCTACTGCGGGTACATGTGAAGAAATGATGAAAGGGCCATATGTGCCAGAGAATTAGGAGTTCCTATCGTAATGCATGACTACTTAACTGGTGGATTCACTGCAAATACTAGCTTGGCTCATTATTGCCGTGACACGCCACTTCTTCACATCCCATCGCGCAATGCATGCAGTTATTGATAGACAGAAAAATCATGGTATGCTTTCCGTGTACTAGCTAAAGCATTACGTATGTCTGGTGGAGATCATATTCACGCCGGTCGTAGTAGGTAAACTGGAAGGGGAACGTGAGATGACTTTAGGTTTCGTTGATTTATTACGTGATGATTATATCGAAAAGACCGAAGTCGCGGTATTTTCTTCACTCAAGATTGGGTCTCTATGCCAGGTGTTCTGCCCGTGGCTTCAGGGGGTATTCATGTTTGGCATATGCCTGCTCTGACCGAAATCTTTGGGGATGATTCCGTACTACAGTTTGGCGGAGGAACTTTAGGACACCCTTTGGGAAATGCACCTGGTGCAGTAGCTATAGGGTGGCTTTAGAGGCGTGTGTACAAGCTCGTAATGAGGGACGTGATCTTGCTCGTGAAGGTAATGAAATTATCCGTGAAGCTAGCAAATGGAGCCCTGAACTAGCCGCTGCTTGTGAAGTATGGAAAGAGATCAAATTCGAATTCGAACCAGTAGATAAGCTAGTAAAGAGAAAAAGTAAGTGTGCATACTTCATATTCCTTGTTTGTTCTCCTAATTGATTGCAATTAAAGTCGGCCCAATCTTTTCCTAAAAAAAGATTGGCCGATTGCCGAATAAAAAAAAAGAATGAGCATTCTATACTATGTATTTGCATATATCTTTTTATATTCAGAGGTACCATCTTACCTATATATACAAGATAAGAGCGAAACTAAACAACTCAATACTTCTATTGTTTGTTGTTGGATCCATAGGATTGGATTAATTATGATCCTTGGGATTGGTGGACTTTTTTATATCTCCTAGTTTCAGGCCATAGATCAAGCCAAGGGAAAGGCTCCTTTTTTCCCATCCTTATATTGTCTGGGTAGGGGGGGGGGGGGGTCCATTTAAAATAGAAACTTAATTATTTGATTATACGAAAACAAATTCTTTATTCTTTATTTATAGAAATAAACACTATCTCTATTTTCGATGAGAATTTGTACACACATGGAAAAAGCTGTGTCTTTCTATTTTAAAATTGAGAAAAAGATTCTATCAATATAATATTGAAGTGATACCTCGGCTTCCCACAAAAGAGAATCATTTTACTTTCACTATTTGATTTCTTATCAGAATTAAGCATACGAATCTAATCCTAATCATTAGGATTGTTAATTATAACGAGTAGTATTGAAAGAACGAGTAAGTAGTGAAAGAAATGATTATCCATCGAATGTATTGTATTTCATCAAATAGGGGTAGAAAGACTCTATGGGAAAATGGTGGTTCCGTTCGATGTTGTCTAACGAGAAGTTAGAACATAGGTGTGGGCTCGTACATCAATGGATAGTCTTGATGGTATTGGACATACCAGTAGAAGTGAACAACCTATTCTAAACGATCCAGAAAAAGATTCCTAGTTGGAATCCTAGTGGTAATTATAGTTTCACTAATGTTGATTCTTTATTTGAAATCAAGGATATTTGGAGTTTGATCTCTGATGACACTTTTTTAGTTAGGGATAGTAATGGTGACAGTTACTCTGTATATTTTGATATTGAAAATCAGATTTTTGAGGTTGACAATGATAGTTCTTTTCTGAGTGAACTAGAAAAAATTTCAATGATTTCCATGAAGAAGTAGAATCGGATTTCCATGAAGAAGTAGAATCAGATTTCCATGAAGAAGTAGAATCAGATTTCCATGAAGAAGTAGAATCAGATTTCCATGAAGAAGTAGAATCAGATTTCCATGAAGAAGTAGAATCAGATTTCCATGAAGAAGTAGAATCAGATTTCCATGAAGAAGTAGAATCAGATTTCCATGAAGAAGTAGAATCAGATTTCCATGAAGAAGTAGAATCGGATTTCCATGAAGAAGTAGAATCAGATTTCCATGAAGAAGTAGAATCAGATTTCCATGAAGAAGTAGAATCGGATTTCCATGAAGAAGTAGAATCAGATTTCCATGAAGAAGTAGAATCAGATTTCCATGAAGAGTAGAATCAGATTTCCATGAAGAGTAGAATCAGATTTCCATGAAGAAGTAGAATCAGATTTCCATGAAGAAGTAGAATCAGATTTCCATGAAGAAGTAGAATCAGATTTCCATGAAGAGTAGAATCAGATTTCCATGAAGAGTAGAATCAGATTTCCATGAAGAAGTAGAATCAGATTTCCATGAAGAAGTAGAATCGGATTTCCATGAAGAGTAGAATCAGATTTCCATGAAGAAGTAGAATCAGATTTCCATGAAGAAGTAGAATCCAATGATTTCAATATAAATCAAAAATACAAACATTTATGGGTTCAATGCGAAAATTGTTATGGATTAAATTATAAAAAATTTTTTAAGTCAAAAATGATATTGGTGAACAGTGTGGATATCATTTGAAAATGATAGTTCATAGCATTGAACTTTCGATTGATCCCGGAACTTGGGATCCTCTGGATAAAGATATGATATCTATAGACCCCATTGATTTTCGTTCAAAAGAGGAACCTTATGGAGATCGTATCGATTTTTATCAAAGAAGGACAGGTTTAGCTGATGCTATTCAAACAGGCATAGGTCAAATAAATGGTATTCCCGTAGCAATTGGCGTTATGGATTTTCAGTTTATGGGAGGTAGTATGGGATCCGTAGTAGGCGAGAAAATTACTCGTTTGATCGAGTATGCTACTAATCGATCTCTACCTGTCATTATTGTGTGTGCTTCTGGAGGAGCACGCATGCAAGAAGGAAGTTTGAGCTTGATGCAAATGGCTAAAATATCTTCTGCTTCATCTAATTATCAATCCGATAAAAAGTTATTCTATGTATCAATTCTTACATCTCCTACAACTGGTGGAGTAACAGCCAGTTGTTGGTATGTTGGGGGATATCATTATTGCTGAACCTAACGCCTACATTGCATTTGCGGGTAAAAGAGTAATTGAACAAACATTAAAAAAGGTAATACCTGAAGGTTCACAAGTGTCTGAGTATTTATTCCATAAAGGTTTATTCGACCCAATAGTACCACGTAATCTTTTAAAAGGTGTTCTGGGTGAGTTATTTAGCTCCACGTTTCTTTCCCTTGAATCCAAGTTCAAAAATGTAAAGTATAGCACTAGATTCAGTTATTTTATTTGTAGCGAACAAGTATTTAATTCGTCGTAATCAGGTGTTTTCTTTGGTGACTAAGTTCTCCTTGTATAAGAGACAGAGGTTTCGGATAATTTTTATTTTATATTTTATTATATTTTATTATATTTTATTATATTTTATTATATTTTATTATATTTTATTATATTTTATTATATTTTATTATATTTTATTATATTTTATTATATTTTATTATATTTTATTATATTTTATTATATTTTATTATATTTTATTATATTTTATTATATTTTATTATATTTTATTATATTTTATTATATTTTATTATATTTTATTATATTTTATTATATTTTATTATATTTTATTATATTTTATTATATTTTATTATATTTTATTATATTTTATTATATTTTATTATATTTTATTATATTTTATTATATTTTATTATATTTTATTATATTTTATTATATTTTATTATATTTTATTATATTTTATTATATTTTATTATATTTTATTATATTTTATTATATTTTATTATATTTTATTATATTTTATTATATTTTATTATATTTTATTATATTTTATTATATTTTATTATATTTTATTATATTTTATTATATTTTATTATATTTTATTATATTTTATTATATTTTATTATATTTTATTATATTTTATTATATTTTATTATATTTTATTATATTTTATTATATTTTATTATATTTTATTATATTTTATTATATTTTATTATATTTTATTATATTTTATTATATTTTATTATATTTTATTATATTTTATTATATTTTATTATATTTTATTATATTTTATTATATTTTATTATATTTTATTATATTTTATTATATTTTATTATATTTTATTATATTTTATTATATTTTATTATATTTTATTATATTTTATTATATTTTATTATATTTTATTATATTTTATTATATTTTATTATATTTTATTATATTTTATTATATTTTATTATATTTTATTATATTTTATTATATTTTATTATATTTTATTATATTTTATTATATTTTATTATATTTTATTATATTTTATTATATTTTATTATATTTTATTATATTTTATTATATTTTATTATATTTTATTATATTTTATTATATTTTATTATATTTTATTATATTTTATTATAATTTTTTTTAGGTTCACTAGGATTCTTAGTGGTTGGAACTTCCGTTATCTTGGTAGGAATTTGATATCCGTATTTCCATCTCAGCAAATCATTTTTTTTTTTTCCACAAGGGATCGTGATGTCTTTCTACGGGATCGCGGGTCTATTCATTAGCTCGTATTTGTGGTGCACAATTTCGTGGAATGTAGGTAGCGGTTATGACCGATTCGATAGAAAAGAAGGAATAGTGTGTATTTTTCGCTGGGGATTTCCTGGAATAAATCGTCGCATCTTCCTTCGCTTCTTATGAGAGATATCCAATCAATCAGAATAGAGGTTAAAGAGGGTCTTTATCCTCGTCGTGTCCTTTATATGGAAATCAGAGGCCAAGGAGCCATTCCCTTGACTCGTACTGATGAGAATTTTACTCCACGAGAAATTGAACAAAAAGCTGCCGAATTGGCCTATTTCTTGCGCGTACCAATTGAATATTTTGAAACGAACTGAAGTGAAGAATAAATGAAGAATAAATATTTTCTCAAGATGGGGGAAGGAACTTGAAACCTATCCGAACATGTATTTCGTAATACAGAATTCATCTTTTAGGCCCCAGATTTGGAATTGATACCCTTTTCTGGTTAGACGGTGAAACATTTCGAAAGAATTAATTGATCCAGGGGGAGTTTTTTCGTCTCGAAACCGCGTTCTTTACTTCAAGTGGGTTTTCGAGTATTCCTCGAAAGGAACAAATGAAAATAAAATTGGTTCAAATTTGCCCAATTGAGATATCCGGAATAATATTTATTTCTTTTTTTCTCATTTTCATCCGAAAAGGACTCTTATTCTATGTCTATATTCCTTCTAAATTAAATAAAAAAATAAAATTATTACACAATAATAGGAAAGGAATAGACCCATAGTCAATACCTTGTTATACAACTCGTGCTTCAAAGAAATATCAGATCAGATAGAGTCAACGAATGAAGCAGTTCATTAACAATTCAATTCACAGAAAAAAAAATGAAAAAAAAGAAAGCATTGGCCTCCCTCCCATATCTCGCATCTATAGTATTTTTGCCCTGGTGGGTCTCTTCTCATTAATAATGTCTGGAACCTGGTTACTAATTGGTGGAATACCAGGCAATCCGAAAATTTTTTGAATCATATTCAAGAGAAAAAACGTTCTGGAAAGATTCATAGAATAGAAGAACTATTCCTATTGGACGAAATGATAAAGGAGTACCCGGAAACGCATATACAAAAACTTCATATAGGATACACAAGGAAACAATACAATTAGTCAAAGCACACAATGAATATGATCTCCATATCATTTTGCATTTCTCGACACATATAACTGTTCGCGATCTAAGTGGTTATTTTAGTCTGAGTAATGAAGAACTCGTCATTCTTAATTCTTGGGTTCAGGAATTCCTCTATAACTTAAGTGACACAATAAAGCTTTTTCTATTCTTTTAGTTACTGATTTATGGATCGGATTTCACTCGACCCATGGTTGGGAACTAATGATCGGTTCGTCTACACGATTTTGGATTGGATCATAACGATCAAATTATATCTGGTCTTGTTTCCACTTTTCCAGTTATTCTAGATACAATTGTGAAATATTGGATCTTCCTTTTTTTAAATCGTGTATCTCCTTCGCTTGTAGTAATTTATCATTCAATGAATGAATAAAGAACTCATTTGATCTTATTATATCAATCAATCAGAATCTTTCTTCGTGTATAAAGAAAGTATTTTCAATTTTACTTAATTCTTTATACTTTTATCTGTTCAAGGTATTCGTCCTATATTCCAGTACAATTATTCCAGTACAATGACAGACTCGTGTATAGGGAACTATACTAGCTACCTATCTAATTTATTGTAGAAATTCCGGGATCAATGATTGGACATGCAAAATAAAAATACTTTTTCTTGGGTAAAGGAAGAGATGACTCGATCCATTTCTGTATCGATCATGATATATGTAATAACTCGGGCATCTATTTCAAATGCATATCCCATTTTTGCGCAGCAGGGTTATGAAAACCCGCGAGAAGCAACGGGACGAATTGTATGTGCCAATTGCCATTTAGCTAATAAACCCGTGGATATTGAAGTTCCGCAAGCTGTGCTTCCTGGCATCTGTTATTTTGGCACAAGTTTTTTTGGTTCTTAAAAAGAAACAGTTTGAAAAGGTTCAATTGTACGAAATGAATTTCTAGGTGCAGAGATTCCTTAACATCAAGTGGTTGATATTATACCTCCAGGACCAGAACTTCTTGTTTCAGAGGGTGAATCCATCAAGCTTGATCAACCATTAACAAGCAATCCCAATGTGGGAGGCTTTGGTCAGGGAGATGCAGAAATAGTGCTTCAAGACCCATTACGGGTCCAAGGTCTTTTGTTCTTCTTGGCATCTGTTATTTTGGCACAAGTTTTTTTGGTTCTTAAAAAGAAACAGTTTGAAAAGGTTCAATTGTACGAAATGAATTTCTAGGTGCAGAGATTCCTTAACATCAAGTGGTTGATATTATACCTCCAGGACCAGAACTTCTTGTTTCAGAGGGTGAATCCATCAAGCTTGATCAACCATTAACAAGCAATCCCAATGTGGGAGGCTTTGGTCAGGGAGATGCAGAAATAGTGCTTCAAGACCCATTACGGGTCCAAGGTCTTTTGTTCTTCTTGGCATCTGTTATTTTGGCACAAGTTTTTTTGGTTCTTAAAAAGAAACAGTTTGAAAAGGTTCAATTGTACGAAATGAATTTCTAGGTGCAGAGATTCCTTAACATCAAGTTGGTAAAAAGCGCCGAATTTTTTTTGATCCATACAATTATGTATGATCAAAAAATCTGTAAACCTTTTTGGTTGCTTTGTTTATACTTTTTTTTTCGTTTTGCGGGATGTCTGGAATTCATTACTTGTATCCTATTCTTAGTAATAGACAATAGACATACAAAGAAAGAGAATACAGAGCAAGGATGGAAAAATGAAAGAAAGAAATCCTTTTAGGAGGGATTACTAGTCTTACGAGTCTTCTATTCGACACAAGAAAAGGGCGGAAAATCCTTTTTCTTGTGTCGTCTTATATCGAAATAATAATTATTTTTTCTCCTGTTCGTCAAAGATTACCATTCCTTCTTTTCCGGGTCCACCAGAACTCTTTTGGTTAGATTCATAGGAAGTTGTGGACAAACAAAAAGAGAGAAAGGATTAGGGGAATAATTGATTGAGCAAATAGAACTTCTTCAATTAACTTAAACTTTAAACTTAGAGAAATTATTCAAGAGAAATTATTCAAGAGAAATTATTCAAGAGAAATTATTCAAGAGAAATTATTCAAGAGAAATTATTCAAGAGAAATTATTCAAGAGAAATTATTCAAGAGAAATTATTCAAGAGAAATTATTCAAGAGAAATTATTCAAGAGAAATTATTCAAGAGAAATTATTCAAGAGAAATTATTCAAGAGAAATTATTCAAGAGAAATTATTCAAGAGAAATTATTCAAGAGAAATTATTCAAGAGAAATTATTCAAGAGAAATTATTCAAGAGAAATTATTCAAGAGAAATTATTCAAGAGAAATTATTCAAGAGAAATTATTCAAGAGAAATTATTCAAGAGAAATTATTCAAGAGAAATTATTCAAGAGAAATTATTCAAGAGAAATTATTCAAACAAATTATATTATAGAGTTTTATAGAGTAAGTTCTATTAGTAGTTATTATAGAAATGATAGTAGTTTAGTATAGAAATGATAGGAAATCTGTCTTTTCAGAGTTATCGTCCCAATAAAAGAAATATTATTGTGATAGGTCCTGTTCCCGGTCAGAAATATAGTGAAATCGTCTTTCCCATTCTTTCCCCCGACCCTGCTACGAAGAAAGACGTTCACTTCTTAAAATATCCCATATACGTAGGTGGGAACAGAGGAAGGGGTCAGATTTATCCTGATGGTAGCAAAAGTAACAATACAGTCTATAATGCTACATCAGCAGGTATAGTAAGCAGAATAGTACGTAAAGAAAAAGGGGGATATGAAATAACCATAGTTGATGCATCGGATGGACATCAAGTGGTTGATATTATACCTCCAGGACCAGAACTTCTTGTTTCAGAGGGTGAATCCATCAAGCTTGATCAACCATTAACAAGCAATCCCAATGTGGGAGGCTTTGGTCAGGGAGATGCAGAAATAGTGCTTCAAGACCCATTACGGGTCCAAGGTCTTTTGTTCTTCTTGGCATCTGTTATTTTGGCACAAGTTTTTTTGGTTCTTAAAAAGAAACAGTTTGAAAAGGTTCAATTGTACGAAATGAATTTCTAGGTGCAGAGATTCCTTAACATCAAGTTGGTAAAAAGCGCCGAATTTTTTTTGATCCATACAATTATGTATGATCAAAAAATCTGTAAACCTTTTTGGTTGCTTTGTTTATACTTTTTTTTTCGTTTTGCGGGATGTCTGGAATTCATTACTTGTATCCTATTCTTAGTAATAGACAATAGACATACAAAGAAAGAGAATACAGAGCAAGGATGGGAAAAATGAAAGAAAGAAATCCTTTTAGGAGGGATTACTAGTCTACGAGTCTTCTATTCGACACAGAAAAGGGCGGAAAATCCTTTTTCTTGTGTCGTCTTATATCGAAATAATAATTATTTTTTCTCCTGTTCGTCAAAGATTACCATTCCTTCTTTTCCGGGTCCACCAGAACTCTTTTGGTTAGATTCATAGGAAGTTGTGGACAAACAAAAAGAGAGAAAGGATTAGGGAATAATTGATTGAGCAAATAGAACTTCTTCAATTAACTTAAACTTTAAACTTAGAGAAATTATTCAAGAGAAATTATTCAAACAAATTATATTATAGAGTTTTATAGAGTAAGTTCTATTAGTAGTTTATTATAGAAATGATAGTAGTTTAGTATAGAAATGATTTGCAGGATGTCTCATGCGTAGAAATCTATATAATATTGTATTATTCAGAAATCCATTGATTACTCTTTTCTTGTTTCTTCATAAGAGTTAATATTATGGAGGAAAGGAAGAACAGAGACTATGAATCAATCAATAGATTCAATTCTTCAAAAACATTATTAAGAAACAAAAGAATAGAGTGGTTTGAAACATCAGAGCAAAGGATCCGTTTTGTCATTTCATTTCTACGAATATAATATTTTGATTATGTTGACTGGCCAATTTGTATGTTATGGAATAGATCAAAATCTTCCTACTTCCTATAAGAGTAAGAAAAGAACTCAACGGGACCTTACCCTCCTTTGTCTAATTAGAGCGATAAGGTCCCGTTGAGTTCTTTTCTTACTCTTTCATGTCTACAATCCGGTTTATCCGATTACTAGAGAGATGAACCCAACCCAGAATATGAACCGTAAAAGAAAACACCTATTAAACCGATCACAGGAATACCAGTTACAGTACCAACCAGCCAAAGAGGAATCCTTCCAGTAGTATCGGCCATTTCCCCTACTTTCCTCCACATTTTCTCAAATGGTCATGCTAGAGACAAAAACAGTCATGGATAATTATGAGGATGGTATCTTTCCGAATGGGATAAGAGAATTCCTACTATTCTCTTTCTTTCTTTCAATTGAAGAATAATTGGAAAATAAAACAGCAAGTACAAAAATTAGTAATAAACCCCAGTATAGACTGGTACGATTCAATTCAACATTTTGTTCATTCGGGTTTGATTGTGTCATAGCTCTATAATTAAAATTAGGTTTATCGTTGGATGAACTGCATTGCTGATATTGACCCCAAAAAAGAAACGGTAGGTACAGCTAGTCCGTGAACAGCCAACCATCGCACTGTAAAAATTGGATAGGTTCGATCTATGGTCATTGGGGGCCTCCTAAAAGGATTTACTAAATTCATCAAGTTGTTCCAAAGAATCAAAACGGCCGGTTATCAATGGAATACCTTGTCGGCTCTCTGTGAAATACTCGTTTGGCCGAGGACTTCCAAACACGTCGTAAGCTAAACCCGTACTGACGAATAACCAACCCGCAATGAATAGGGAAGGTATAGTAATGCTATGAATGACCCAGTATCGAATACTGGTAATAATATCAGCAAAAGAACGTTCTCCCGTGCTTCCAGACATTCTGAGCTCCACAAATTTTTGTACATTCAAAAAAGGGAATCGATTCCTTGAAAGATGGGATCAGTAAATGGAAAACTACTGATATTGCATCTTTGTGAGATCGTCAATTTTGTACCAAAGGTTTATTTCAAGTATACCGAATCAGTATAGCTATCCTTCCTCTGGCACAGCAACGCAGTCTCGATCGGTACCGAAATGCTACATAATTCTTTTCTTCTTTTTTTGTTCCTTGTCTATGCATAACTCTATGTTATTCAATAGATCAATAGAAAATTACTCAAATTCCTTATAAGATTTCCATTATTGGATTCGTAATAGAAAGTAAAGATCTTGGAAAAGCGTGAATCGATGGTTTCTAATAATTTATGAAGCATATTAGAATATTCACTTATGGAACATATTATAATATTCACACAATTCAATTATATGTATGCGAAATCTATAATAAACCCATTTTGGGGTTAAAAGTTTTTTTGTTCAAATCTTTTTATTTCAAGTAATTGGTTGGTCGTATAATACAATAAATATACTGTAATACAAAATACAATAGTATATACTATATTAGTGAAAGAAACAGAATATACTATATTAGTGAAAGAAACAGAACCCAGTTGGAACAATCCATATTCGTGATGCAACCGTTATTGTATTAGATCCAAAACAAAGGTTCTTTCTTGACCAAACTAGAAGTATGGAACTCCATGATATGGAAAGACAGAATATAGAATCTAAAAGGATAATGGAAGTTGTTCGTCTTTGAATCGAGTTGGACCTGAAAAAAAGAATAAAAATATAAAAATTAAAAATAAAGTAAAGGTTTTATTTTTTTCGATAGATCGTGGGACACCTTTTTCTTTTCATTCGAAATATTATGTTATGGGCAATTAAGCAACCTATTACTGTACTGAGTCCAATGAGTTAAAATAAATAAAAGGTAAATAGTATCAGGCCGTTCGTTCCAAAAAAGATTAGATCCTATTGAAATAGAAAGGAAATGATTAAATGGAATTTTCAAATCCAATTCTTTTATTCCAAAATTACTTAAATTACTTATATTTTATTTAATATTTAATTTATTTAATATTTAATTTAATATTTAAGTATAAGTCTATAAGTAATTTAAGTTTGAATGAAGTTACACGGCACAGTTCTTATTACTATTACTTTTACTTATACTTTATATTTTACTTACTTTTACTATTACTTTATTCAACTCACAAATTCCACAATGAATCTGTTGATTCCGAATCATAGGATCGGTCAATGTCACAGCAGATGAATCGAATTTTTCTACCTATGTCACTCTTAGTTAGTCTTATCTATAATGACTGATGGATCCAGAATTTTCAATTGGAACTAAACTAATTCTGTCAATTGATTTTTCTTGCCGTCGTATTTTGTAAAAATTGAAACTTAGGTAAGTGTTTTATCAACATATGTAGCAAAAGAACATATCTAATTTAGCTCTTTCATGCTTACTATAACTAGTTATTTCGGTTTTCTACTGGTCTGCTTTAACTATAACCTCAGCTCTATTCATTGGTTTGAACAAGATACGACTTATTTGAAATGAATTGAATGAAAAATTGATAAAACGAATATTTCTCTGAGATTCCGGGTATTCTATGGTTCTTTCTCACATCAATTGCCAATTCTTGGTCATTGAGATTCACGGATAATTTAGATTAATATTTAGGGATAGATCTACCTTTCTTTTATCCCCTTAACAAACCGAAATGATTGAAGTTTTTCTATTTGGAATCGTCTTAGGTCTAATTCCTATTACTTTAGCAGGATTATTCGTAACCGCATATTTACAATATAGACGTGGTGATCAGTTGGACCTTTGATTGAGTAATATTTCTTTCTTTTTTGATTGACCTCCTGCAGGAAGGAGGTCAAATTCAAGTTTTCAAGTTACAATTCAACTTTTTGTTTTGTTAAATTATTTTATTGTGATTCGACATCAAAATAACCGAATCACGCTCTGTAGGATTTGAACCTACGACATCGGGTTTTGGAGACCCGCGTTCTACCGAACTGAACTAAGAGCGCTTTCTTATCCTTATGACAGGAGATACGACTGTACTGTAAAGAAAAGTAATTTTTCTACCCCCAATACGTCTTGCATACATATAGTATGCAAGACCAGAAGATTATGTCCAATTTTAATCGATCTCAATGAATCCCTCGTTACTGCCCATGGGAGAAGTAATAGGTAGGGATGACAGGATTTGAACCCGTGACATTTTGTACCCAAAACAAACGCGCTACCAAGCTGCGCTACATCCCTTTTCAAAATTGTTGTACAGTTTCATTGTACAAATCCCTGTCTTGTTTTCCATATCGTCATTTTCTCCTCCATCTATATACAATTTTCTTGTCATTTCTTCTTTTGGTTTTTTGGTTTCATATAATAAAAGAATTATATACATCTGAACCCTAACGTATAAAAAAGTTAATATTTATCAGTAATGCTCAGGAACAAGGGATTAGATTTTTTTTTTCTTTTACAAAAAAAGAAAAAAATCTATTGCTTCATTGTACATATCTATTTTAGTTAGGAATCCTGTTTAGTTAGGAATTCTGTGTAAAAAAATACAAATGATCTTGAACTACAGCATCTGACCATATATGTATTACAATCTATAATAGAAGGAGGATTTTCAATGCCGAGATATAAACACATCTCTCTCCGTGGCACCTGTGCTAAGTAACTCTATGGTTTGGGTCTTTAGCAGGCCTATGATAGAAATTAATCGGTTATTTCCGGAATGCCTTCGTCATTCCCCTTTTTTTAATTCCTAGTTATTGATGATATGCGAAGAATGAATAAAATTAGAGATACACTTCCACGTGACTAAAATTTCTAATTTTCGCCCCTATTTTTTTCAGTTTCTTTAGGTAGGAAGGAAAAGAAAAAAGGTATTGAACTCAGCAAAAATGTGGTAGATCGAAGATCGAATTTGGAGAACAGAAATGAAAATGTGGATCCAGTCGACGGCGAGGTTCCACGAAATCATAGGCAAGAAAGAAGATATTAACTTAAAACTAAATAAAATAAATATTAATAAAATATTGAGATGTAGGATAGGAACAATTGAGAGTTAGAAAGGAAAGTGTATATTTAATGGTACTCCATTAAATTATTACTTTATTATTCTATTACTTTATTATTCTATTAAAATTGTTTTACTCCATTAATTAATAGTAATATCTATTAATGATCCTTATATAAGAATGATAATTGCAACGAAATACTTAGAAATTCCATTTCTAGTTAGTAACTTCTATCGATTTTTTTTTGTTCTTTTCTTCTTCTCAGCTCGGATCGAAAATAGAAGAGTTAAGCCGATCCAAAATTCAAAGGAGGTTCATGGCCAAGGGTAAAGATGTCAGAGTCATAGTTATCTTGGAATGTACCGTTGTGCCGAAATGATGTCAATAAGAATCGCAGGTCTTTTCTAGAATATTACTCAAAAGAATCGACACAATAGCCTGGTCGATTAGAATTGAGAAAATTTTGTCGCTATTGTAACAGCATACGATTCATGGAGAAATAAAGAAATGATCGAACAGAACGCGTGTGCGCTCTCGCCAAGGAGAGGAAGAAACTTAACATATATTTAACATATATAATTACATAATGTATACAATCAAAGCCTATTTTGGTCGGATCTGAATGAAGTGAATAAGAAATATATTTTAGAAATAAGGAATAAACCATGGATAAATCAAGCAATCTTTTCGTAAATCAGCGCATCTTTTCGTAGGCGTTTGCCCAATTGGATAGGGGGATCGAATCGATCTAGAAACATGAGTTTAATTAGTCGATTTATTAGTGAACAGGAAAACTATTATATTAGGCGGGTGAATAGATGACTTTGAAACAACAACGATTAATACTATTGCTATAAAGCAAGCCGTATTTTATCTGTTACCTTTTCTTAATAATGAGAAAACCATTTGAGAGAGGCCGAGTAATCCCCAGAACTACTGGTCCTAGAACCAAAAATAAAAGCCATCTATTCAATTGACTCAAAACTCCAATTGTAACTCAAGACTCAATTTTTGCGATTATTTTTTAACAGAATTGTGGAATATCAAAAACCTCATTACGCGAATCCCATTTTTTTGGAGCGAGTCGAAGGAGTGGGCATTATTGGTGGAGAGGAAGCAAGAAATTGGGGTTTATCAGGACCGATGTACGAGCTTCTGGAACACAATGGATCTTCGTAAAATTGTAATTATGAGTGTTTTACAATGAATCGATTGGAAGTCCAATGGCAAAAAGAAAGGAGATTCGTTTTAGCTCGTTATTTAGTACGAATCGGTGAAATGAGGGAAGCTAATAAAACTAATTTCAAAAGGCTCTTCTAGATGAATCCTGGAGGAACCCTATGAGCATTAGAAGTCCGCCGCTTTGATAGAGAAAAAACAAATGCGAATGGAATGATTTGAATATATGTGAGTTATTAGAAAAAACATTCACCCAATTGAATTGTCGAACAGAATTTACGTGAGGTAGAAGCCCAAAAGGGGATTAGGAATTTATTTGATCGGAGATATAGTGTGTTCCCTGAGATGGAATAATTCGTCCACCCGGCTTCATAAATTTGCAAATCTTACTCAGCTAGTT
>PYDT01000704.1:0-25109 GCA_004837865.1 Musa balbisiana
CAGTGGTTCATTTCAACAAAATTCACTATCTTTCTCATTCACCTCTAACTCTTTCCCAAACGGATCCGAACTAAAAATCCTTGTATCTTATCCCAATTTGGATAGAACCTGACAAATGACATATATGGCAAAGAATCGCTATTATGAAATCATTTCACGTCCATATCATTATCCTTCACTTACTTGGCAAATTTTTTACTACTTTTTAGTCCTTTAATTAACATAGACAAGTACTCCACTAGGATGATGCACGGAAATTGTGTCGATAGCTATTTGTAAGCAGAGGACGGAAAATCCTCTGTCACCAGTTCAATCTGGTTCCTGACACGTTCAAATAATGTATCGATAGATATTCCCATACAAGTTAATCGAGATAGATCGGGCCGTTAATATCAGCAGCATGATATCTATTTACTCATCTAGATGTTCCATAATTTACTCATCTAGATGTCTCTCTATACTAAAGACCTCCTTTGGGGATTGTACAAAAGATATGTATGGATGGTTTTGTAAATAAGCAAAGTGAGATTATGCTCCCGTCTCTTTTTTGTCTTTCTTGTTTCTTCTACTGTGCTTTCTCTCATTCAAAGAATTAAGTCTTCATCTATATTTGCAAAATAAAATAAATAAGTAAACAAAAAAACTAAAAGTCGAGAGGAGTTAAAAGATCGCTGAACGGTCGTACATAATGACTCAGAACACAGTACAATAAATCCAATCCCTTTTCATTCTTCATTTGCATTGTTTTTGACATATCCATTTCTTTCCCGTCTTGGCTTATATTACTTTCCGGTCCATCTACATCTAAGTAATGGTGATGTGCGCGGTACAAAGATTCATAGTCAGAACTCTTTGAATTCCATCCCATTGTTTCGCTCATACAAAATGGATATGATCTATTCCAATTTTGAATAGAAATGAAGTTTTTTTTAGGTTACCATATCCGAATTAAGTCCGGTTCTTTCTTTCATCTAGAACGGAACGTAAAACTCATTCCTTTCACTCTGAAGACATCTGAATCGTGTCCATAGTCTATAAGTACATTTTTCTTATCATTTAATACAATCTTGTATTTCTAGAAATTGGGGGTAATATAGCTTAAGTAGGGGCCACCTATCCACTTTCCGGCATCAAATACGTTTAGGCGTGGATGATTAGCATAATAATTCCCGAACATATCTAATATTCGCGTTCCTTGAAATCACACTTCCCAATCCAAAAACAGACGGTATTCTAGGATTATTCCTTGGGGCAAATACTTTTATTCATACCTCTTCTGGTGTAGCTATACATACTGTATTCTCGTAAGATGATACACACTGGCTAAAAAGCCGCCTGGTGCTACATCATAGGCACACTGGGAGCGTAATAATTGTAACCATATACATATGAAATGACAGCAATGGAATCCATCCTCTGTTTTTATTTGGTAAATTTTTTCTAATTCCTCGCATCAAAAGCCCAAAGATCTATGAACTAAATCATGGTTGACTACCAATCAGATAAACGATCCTGCTGCATTTCTTGATCTCTCGCCACATTTTTATTTGTATGATTATTTCACTTTACAATTGAAATTTTTAAAGATTGGACCCTTTCTTTTTATTCTGCACAAAAGAACCTTACCTGTCTGATTCACTATTCCCAGGGGAGATACTGAACTTTTGGATTTGAAAAATGTTTCAGAAGGTATCTCTGAAGTAGATGGGATGATAGAGCAATTCTTGATCATAATTTCCAGTATGAGTCCTGCGTCCGAACACAAAACTTGTGATTGGTAGTACAACATCGATTTTCCTGTTGAGACACAGTACTAAGCTTCAAAGATTTCTCGAGATATTTTTCTTACGAAGTTTCGTTATAGCATCTATAACCGCTCGGTTTAGGGGGCCCCGGCAAATAGACATCGACAAGGAATTAGCTGATCGCCTTCCACGCAACATTCCTATAAGAATCAGTACTGAACAGCCCTCCGTAATAGTAAAAGCTCCCCTAGCATGACATATTTTGGTTCAGGCATTTGCTCATATAATCTTACTAAAGAAGGAGCCATTTTCATTGTTACTGTGCCGGCTGTTAAATTAGGTCTGCTTGTCTAGGACTCGATCTTGGTACAATCCATAACGATCAAAGTCGAATCGCGAGCCTATTTAATGAAGCAATTCATGAAACACAACTGGTACCGGATAACGGCCATAAACTGGAAAGTCTTGACCAATTCGAAAGATCATTCAATGTAGTTGAAATAACTGAATTGGTAATTGTTTTGTCAACTAATGGAAACTCAATCAAATTCATAACTGTCTCAATGTAATCTTTTTCCTTCTTTTTTTTTGATTTGGTTCTGAATATTCATTAAGACCATTCATGCTCCTTTTCGCCATGCATAACTGAACCAACAATTGGGATAACACAAACATAAACTTCGATACTACGATACACCCAATACATCGAACCTCAGTGCCCATGGATAAAGAAAGACCGTTTCAACATCAAAAACACAAAACTATAGCAACATTAATAGCGCATTCAAAATTGTAACCAAGCATCCCCAATGGGTTCTATACCCGATTCCTAACTCTAGACTTCTCTGGTCCTTCACTAACGATGCTAAAACTTCCGGAAATTTATCAATGCCAAGATAGGGAATACCGCTTGATATAATGAGAACGCCCAAAAATATCATATTCGGAACAAAACATAAATGTACTCCTAGTAATTGAATTGCTGAATTATTCCGATTCGAATCGTAATTGGCCAATTTCATCCATAACTTCTTATCGTGTCGAAACAAGAATTGATTTTGATCAAATCACCTGCATATTTTAGAGTTTTTGTTTGCTGTGGGGCATGTTTTGTTTAAAGATTCATCTAATGGAATCCCACTTACATTTTTGATTTCGATTCTATTAGATATGTGGTATACATAGTATGCTCTTACACAAACAAAACTCTCTCACTTTTGTCTTGGGTTCTCTATCCTCTAGAAAAAGGTATAAATACTAAATATCCTATGCCTATAACTATTTTCTGATGGCCTATAACCTTAAATAAACATCAATACCCTATAATATAGGTTGAAAGTAATATCCTATAATTAAATACGAGATACTATCTTCTAGAATACATTTGATTATATATAATCATCCTATGCGATAATAATAATTTCATTTCCATTTGTTAACTTAAATTTTTCAATAGCATGGGGGTAAACATGTCTAGGATTTCTGCTATTCTTAAGTTATCGAAGTATTCCTTTTTCATTAAAATCTGGGTATAGGATCATTGGCTTCTATTTATTTTGATACTAATATGATACATATCTAATGCATCGAATGATTTTTTATCTTTTCTTGTCCTAGATTTCATTTCTATTTTTCTTAATTGATTCAATCCGGTGAATTGAGAGGTGACATATAAAACTTTATCTTTCATACAATAAAATTGGAAACTTGGAACCTGTACTATCCCACCTCCTCTAACTCAAGCAAAAAGCGATTTATTTCATTAGATTTAGAATGAAAGGTTCATTCTATTTCGGACCAATCTCTAGTACTAAACAAAGATTACGATTTGGAATGAACCAAAATACTTGTTTGTTTTGTTACGGCAATAACGCTTAATAACTTAATAATATAATGGTAAGACCAAGCAATGGGTTAGATTTCGCTACAAGAAAAAGGTTTACAGCAAACCTATACTAGACAATGAAACATAGCAAAGAGTGGAGTATTATAATCGACGGAATCATAAATGATTTACATAACATTTTCAAATAGAAAGAATCACACATTATCGAATGATTCGACGGACCAAATCAATCCACAAACCCACTCAACTCATAGAATATAGAAGAAGAAACGTTAATATATTTAGATTTAGGCCCAATTCGTTATCTCTCCATTATCTCTGAATCAATCAATAAGGTTGCTCTTGTTCTGCCAAAAAACGATTAGTGATTAGTTAGGGGGATTCTCCAAATACAAGACAAGACCCAAGACCAAGAAAAGAATAGTCCTAACCCATGTGACTTAGGATTAGCTTGGTTGGTCCCATAGAAAATGAACTCCTAACTAAAAGTTAATATATTAGGATTATGGCAGTACGAATCGAACCGTAGACCCTTCTCGGTAAAACAGATCAAACTGATTATTATCGAATGATTCGAACTGTTTTCAAAGACCACAAGCTTTTTGTGCATTGGGCTCATTCATCACTGGTGTCAGATCAGTTTAGTTCCACCAATTTTTTTCTTTTAGGAGGACCGATAATGAATGGTTCCATTGTACTACTGATTTATTATTTGTATTCTGATCTAGGAGCAATACAAGTGTTTTCAAAGAAGGGTTAATCTTGACTTAGGTCTGCCTTCGGCCTAGATCAACCTAAGGTTAAATGGAATCTCTATATCGCCCCTCCGCTGCAACAGTCCGAATAGAGACTTCATACACCTAGAAAGTTCCATTCCAGGGACGAAAAGATCCTATTTTGAGGCCCTTATCACCATTATGCCACAGTGAATGGGCTTGTATTTACCTTATCAACTATCAAATCAATGGCGGGTTCTATTTATTTGGCAACTGAATTCGCGCCTGAATCGGACCGAACCAAATATTTGTCGGCGATTGTTCTCTTTTCCGATCTCGAACCTATGGAGTAAGACTTGATTTCCTCATACGATCAATTATGTTCCGTTTGCATATATGCTCCTTTGAAACAGATTGGCGAGCGTGTAACGAGGTGCTCTACCACTGAGCTATAGCCCTTGTCATAGACCATCTTAACATATAGATAATTCTTGTCAAGATGGATATTCCATAATCCACATCATACTCTCTGATCTAGTTATTTTATTTAACTCTTAAACAGAACAGATTAGTATTCTTAAATACTATTCCACCTATAATCCCCGAAGTGATTGGTTTTTTTTGTGGTGATACAATGCCTCCTTACGCAGTTGGTTATAGTATTTGCTTTTCATACCGCGGGAGGTCATTGGTCACATCCATCGAGGTGACACTTATTAGATACCGGAGTCGATGAATGACATCTAAATAAGTTTTTCTTACCCCTATCTTTCTTTTTTTGTTTTATCAGATTAGACTCTTTGCTGTTGTTCAATTGGCAGAATCAACTGTGGTGTAAATATAAATGAACCGTTTAAAACTTCTCTTTATTATTTTGATGATTTGACTTGACATTTCATGTCTTAGGGAACTCAGCCTTGAACAGCGCTCTTACTCGTGTCCTAGCTCGTGTCGTGAGACCTAGACTTCGCTTCAATGTGCTTGTCTCTTACCCTCATCTCTACTCAAGTTTCTTCAGCTGAGTTCACGAGCTTGTTGAACGTGCCTTGCGGATCAATGGATCAGTCCTTATTTCCGCATCATTTCTAAATGTTGCATCTCATTATTACCTATTCTAGCGAAACCACCCATCAGAGCCACCGTTAGCGCCATGGTGGTCGTTGTTGAGGCGTATTCTCAAAAGACCTATATCTACCACAGCCGTGGCCGAGGGGCGTGTTTGGTATACGCCAATTTGGCCACTATTATAGATAAAATTATTTCTTTCACTTCTGAGTCCCAACTAATTCGTTGATGAAGTCATTACACCAAATTTTAAGGTCATTTCTTCAATTTGCTCTCCTCTTCTAAGTCATAGCTTTCGCGGTAGCTTTCATCGATGTTACCTACTAAATAAAGGCCTGCTCGTGAGACTGTCTACATCTCCGGAAAGGATCAGTTTGAACCCCCTTAATTTTTCTGCAAGACCAACCTATTTTCCTGAGAACAGTAAATACTTCTGCCACGAAGAGGGTTGTGATAAGAAACGCTCGATTTTCGTGCCTTTCTTACAGTTACGATCTTCTTTCGGAAATCTCCAACCCAAGAATACTCATGCCTGAAGTTCTTTGTAACGTTGTGAAGTTTGCTTAACTCTTGCGCAGTTTTCAGAATGTTCCTCGCCAACGATCCGAGGTTGTAACATAGTTGACGTTGAATCTAAAGGATCCACTGCTGGATAAATACCTTTGGCAGCTAATCCTCTTGATAATACGGTAGTAAAAAAAAGCAGCCCCCCCCCTTACAAAAAAAATTGTGCAAATGTCGTGGCATGAAGCAGGTCGGGTCAAATCGTCCGCGGGTACATAAACGGCTTGGATCGAAGTTATAGATCCCTCTTTGGTAGAAGTAATTCTTTCTTGCAAAGAACCCATTTCTGTACTAAGGGTAGGTTGATAACCCACTGCAGAAGGCATTCTCCCCAATCTAAGGCGGAATACGTCTGATCCTGCTTGGACGAAACGAAAGTATTGTCGATGAATAAGAAGTACGTCTTGTTCATTAACATCCCGGAAATATTCCGCCATAGTTAGGGCAGTCAAACCACTCTCATATACGAGCGCCCGTCGGTTCACTTCATTTGACCTAGACAGAGCTACTTTTGATTCTGCAATATTTTTTCATTAATTACTCCGGATTCTTTCATTTCCATGTAAAGATCATTTCCTTCACGAGTACGTTCGCCTACTCCGCCAAATACAGATACGCCTCCATGAGCTTTGGCAATGTTGTTGATCAATTCCATGATGAGTACTGTTTTTACCTACTCCAGCTCCTCCAAATAGTCCGATTTTTCCTCCAGGCGATAAGGTCTAAAGATCCACTACTTTATTCCTGTTTCAAAAGATGAACTTTCGTCTCTAACTGTATAAAGGCAGGTGCAGTTCTATGAATAGGAGATGTTGTGCTTAATCACAGGACCTAAATTATCAACGGCTCCCCAAGAACGTTGAAAATTCGTCCGAGGGTAGCTCCACCGACTGGAACGCGAGAGGGCTCCCGTGTCAATCACTTCCATTCCCTCTCATCAGTCCACTGTAGCACTCTAGCTACAGCTCTCCACGCGATTATTTCCTAATAATTGTTGTACCTCACAAGTCACATTAATTTGCTACCGATAGTATCTCGACCCTTAACTACCAAAGCGTTATAAATATTAGGCATCTTGCCCGGAGGAAAAACACATCCAGTACTGGGCCAATAATTTGAGCGATACGCCCTAGGTTTTGTTCTTCAAGTGTGGAAAACCGCAGGACTAGAAGGGGTAGGATTGATTCTCATAATTATAATTAAGTAAAGTATGTCGAAAGTTTTTTTGAATAGTGCCATGCCAATCGAAATCAATGTCGATAGCAATTTGATCGGTTTTTCAATAAGAAATAAATGGGAGTTAGCACTTGATTTAGTTGGTACCACCCAACCGAATACGATTCAATCGTTTACATCTCATTCAATATAAATTTTCAAGTTCAGCCAATCCTTCTTTTTTCAAAAGAAATATTAAGTACATGAAATCACGAGTAAGTCTCTTTCATTTCTCTATCATTATAGAAAAACCATCCGTATAGATTCTATTATCTTAGAATTCCTAACCCGAACCTCCATTTATGATTCATTATTTCGATCTAATTGGCCATTGTTCTTTTTTTTTGAATAGATATTGGATTTCCGCCTATCTATTCTTTATACCCTTTTAGGATGAATTATGCCTATTTCACATCTAACGGTTTACATAACGACATATATCACTGTCAAGAGTGAATTTTTCTTAGTATTTAGATTCAAAATAAGAAGAGGATCCATTTGATTTTATGTAAACTTGCAAAACAAACATTGGGTTTGGGTTGCGCCATATATATCAAATGATATACCTAATGATGTATTTGTGAATCAAAATACATGGTCTAATAATGAACCATTTCATTTTAACATAACATTGAAATTAGTTGATAATTATTAGTTTAATCTTTTTTTCTCTTTTTTTTTTTGAAAAATTTTTGTCAAAGGTTTCATTCACGCATAATCTATATCGAGTAGACTTGTCGTTGGAGAATTCTTAATTCATGAGTTGTAGGGAGGGACTTATGTCACCACAAACAGAGACTAAAGCAAGTGTTGGATTTAAAGCTGGTGTTAAGATTACAAATTGACTTATTATACTCCTGACTACGAAGTCAAAGATACTGATATCTTGGCAGCATTCCGAGTAACTCCTCAACCTGGAGTTCCGCCCTAAGAAGGCAGGGGGCTGCGGTAGCTGCCGAATCTTTACGGGGTACAAATGGACAAACGTTGTGGACTGATGGCTTACCATCCTTGATCGTTACAAAGGGCGATGCTACCACATCGAGGCCGTTGTTGGGGAGGAAAATCAATATATTGCTTATGTAGCTTATCCTTTAGACCTTTTTGAAGAAGGTTCTGTTACTAACATGTTTACTTCCATTGTGGGTAATGTTTTGGTTTCAAAGCCTTACGAGCTCTACGTCTGGAGGATCTGCGAATTCCCCTTCTTATTCCAAAACTTTCCAAGGCCCGCCTCACGGCATTCAGGTTGAAAGAGATAAGTTGAACAAGTATGGTCGTCCCCTATTGGGATGTACTATTAAACCAAAATTGGGATTATCTGCAAAAAACTACGGTAGAGCGGTTTATGAATGTCTACGTGGTGGACTTGATTTTACCAAGATGATGAAAACGTGAACTCACAGCCATTTTATTTATTGCTTGGAGAGATCGTTTCTTATTTTGCGCCGAAGCAATTTTTAAAGCGCAGCCGAAACAGGTGAAATCAAAGGACTTCTTTTAATTCTATGCGGTTACTGTGAAGAAAATGAGAAAAGGGCCAATGTCCGAGAATTAGGAGTTCCTATCGTAATGCATGACTACTTAACTGGTGTATTCACTGCAATCCTAGCTCTGGCTCATTATTGCCGTGACAACGGCCTACTTCTTCACATCCATCGCGCAATGCATGCAGTTATTGATAGACAGAAAATCATGGTATGCATTTCCGTGTACTAGGACAGCATTACGTATGTCTGGGGAGAAATTACGCGGTACAGTAGTAGGTAAACTGGAAGGGGAAAACGTGAGATGACTTTAGGTTTCGTGATTTATTACGTGATGATTATATCGAAAAAGGACCGGAAGTCGCCGGTATGTTCTTCACTCAAGATTGGGTCTCTATGCCAGGTGTTCTGCCCGTGGCTTCAGGGGGTTATTCATGTGTGGCATAGGCCTGTCTGACGAAATCTTTGGGGATGATTCCGTAATACGTTTGGCGGAGGAACTTTAGGACACCCTTGGGAAATGCACCTGGTTGCACGAGTACGCTAATAGGGGGGCTTTAGAGGCGTGCTGTACAGCTCGTAATGAGGGACGTGATCTTGCTCGTGAAGGTAATGAAATTATCCGTGAAGCTGCAATGGAAGGCCTGAACTCGCCGGGTGTGAAGTATGGAAGAGATCAAATTCGAATTCGAACCAGTAGATAAGCTAGATAAGAGAAAAAGTAAGTGTGCATAATTCAGTAATTCCTGTTGGTTCTCCTAATGATTGTTTACAATTAAAGTCGGCCCAATCTTTTCCTAAAAAAAGATTGGGCCGATTGCCGAATAAAAAAAAAAGAATGCGCCATTCTATAATATGTATTGGATATATCTTTTATATGTTACAGATGTTACAGATCTACATATATATACAAGATAAGATCGAAGACTAAACAACTCAATACTTCTATTGTTTGTGTTGGATCCCTAGGATGGGATTACTTAGGATCCTTGGGAGTGGTGGAACTTTTTTATTCACTAGTTTCAGGCCATAGATCAAGCCAAGGGAAAGGCTCCTTTACCACCTATATATTGTCTTTTTCGTTCCATGTTAAAATAGAAACTAATTATTTGATTATACGAAAACAAATTCGTTATTCTTTATTTATAGAAATAAACAACTATCTCTATTTTCGATGAGAATTTGTACATCACATGGAAGACGCCGTCCCCTTTCTTTTTAAACATTGAGAAACAGATTCTATCAAATATAATTGAAGTGATACCTCGGCTTCCCACAAAAGAGAATCATTTTACTTTCACTATTTGATTTCTTATCAGAATTAATCATACAATCTAATCTATCATTCGATTGTTAATTAATAACGAGTAAGTATGAAAGACCGAGTAGTATTGGAACAGCAAATGATTAACATTCGAATGTATTGTTTTCATCAACATAGGGGTATAAAGAACTTATGGAAAATGGTGGTTCCGTTCGATGTTGTCTAACGAGAAGTTAGAACATAGGTGTGGGCTAAGTAAATCAATGGATAGTCTGATGGTATGGACCCATACCAGTAGAAGGTGAACAAAACCTATCTAAACGAGACGAAGGAAAAAGCTATTAGTTGGAATCATAGTGGTAATTATAGTTCACTAATGTTGATTCTTTATTTGAAATCAAGGATATTTGGAGTTTGATCTTGATGACACTTTTTAGTTAGGTGTGTAAGGTTGGGACAGTTACTCTGTAAGGTGATATTGTGAAAATCAGATTTTTGAGGTTGACAATGATAGTTCTTTCTGAGTGAACTAGAAAAAAAACTTTCTAGTTATTTGAGTAGGGGGTATAAGAAAAAGAATCACTACTATTACATACTGTATGAGACTCAATCAGTTGGAATAATCACATTAATAGTTGCATTGATAGTTATCTTCGTTTTGAAGTCAGATTAATAGTTCTATTTCGGGTAGTACCAACAATTAAGGACGTACTTTTATAACTTCATTTGTACTGAAAATAGAAATAGTGTGAGGAGCGGTTAGGTCTAGTAAAGACTAGAAAAAATTTCAATGATTTCCATGAAGAAGTAGAATCAGATTTCCATGAAGAAGTAGAATCAGATTTCCATGAAGAAGTAGAATCAGATTTCCATGAAGAAGTAGAATCAGATTTCCATGAAGAAGTAGAATCAGATTTCCATGAAGAAGTAGAATCAGATTTCCATGAAGAAGTAGAATCAGATTTCCATGAAGAAGTAGAATCAGATTTCCATGAAGAAGTAGAATCAGATTTCCATGAAGAAGTAGAATCAGATTTCCATGAAGAAGTAGAATCAGATTTCCATGAAGAAGTAGAATCAGATTTCCATGAAGAAGTAGAATCAGATTTCCATGAAGAAGTAGAATCAGATTTCCATGAAGAAGTAGAATCAGATTTCCATGAAGAAGTAGAATCAGATTTCCATGAAGAAGTAGAATCAGATTTCCATGAAGAAGTAGAATCAGATTTCCATGAAGAAGTAGATCCAATGATTTCAATATAAATCAAAAATACAAACATTTATGGGTTCAATGCGAAAATTGTTATGGATTAATTTAAAAAATTTTTAAGTCAAAAATGAAATTTGTGAACAGTGTGGATATCATTTGAAAATGAGTAGTTCAGATAGAATTGAACTTTCGATTGATCCCGGAACTGGATCCTCCTGGATCAGATATGGGTATATCTATAGACCCCATTGATTTTCGTTCAAAAGAGGAACCTTATGGAGATCGTATCGATTTTATCAAAGAAGGACAGGTTTAGCTGATGCTATTCAAACAGGCATAGGTCAAATAAATGGTATTCCCGTAGCAATTGGCGTTATGGATTTTCAGTTATGGAGGTAGTATGGGATCCGTAGTAGGCGAGAAAATTACTCTGTTGATCGAGTATGCTACTAATCGATCTCTACCTGTCATTATGTGTGTGCTTCTGGAGGAGCACGCATGCAAGAAGGAAGTTTGAGCTTGATGCAAATGGCTAAAATATCTTCTGCTTCATCTAATTATCAATCAATCACAAGTTTATTCTATTTATCAAATGCTCTACATCTCCTACACTGGTGGAGTAACAGCCATTGTTGGTATGTTGGGGATCTCATATGATGAACCTAACGCCTACATTGCATTGCGGGTAAAAGAGTAATTGAACAAACATTAAAAAAGGTAATACCTGAAGGTTCACAAGTGTCTGAGTATTTATTCCATAAAGGTTATGCGACCCAATAGTACCACGTAATCTTTTAAAAGGTGTTCTGGGTGAGTTATTTCAGCTCCACGGTTTCTTTCCCTTGAATCCAAGTTCAAAAATGCAGTATAGCACTAGATTCAGTTAGTTTATTTGTTAGCGACAAGTATGTATTCGTCTCGTAATCAGGTGTTTTTTTGGTGACATAATGTTCCTTGTAATAAGAGACAGAGGTTCGGATAATTTTTATTTTATATTTTATTATATTTTATTATTCTTTATTTTATTATTTTAATTATTTATAATTATAATATAATTATAATATAATAAATATAAAAAATTTTTTAGAATATTTTAGAAATAGAATATATAGTTTCTATCTAATCATTTTCTATCTAATCATATAGAATTATAGTTGATATTACTTATTACTTATAAATAATAATATTTATTATAATTTTTTATAATTATAATATAATAAGGGCTTGATATTACTTATAATAGATACTTGATATTACTTATAATAGAATATCAAAGTAATAGATATATCATAAGAAGATATCTTTCTAATAGATAGAAATATTAAAACAGATAGAAATATTAAATTGAGGCAACCTATTCTATGACAGATCCCAACTTACCCTCTATTTTTGTGCCTTAGTGGGCCTAGTATTTCCGGCAATTGCAATGGTTTCTTATTTCTTCATGTCCAAAAAAATAAGATGTCTAGACCCAATGGGACGAATCTTATCAATTTATTTCAACACTGGATGATAATACAGATATTTATCTCGTGTAATATGGTATGATATGTGGCTCTTCCGAACACACAAATGAAAGAACTGTTATGCGGATATATGATATCTGCATAAATGCATGTATATGTGAATATAGCTGTTCAAATGGATTAGTGAATATTTTAAATAGAAAGAAAGTTCAAGTATCTAACAATTACACTAATGTCTTAACAGACTAGTGCTATGTTGATGAAAGTACTTAGGGATTTCAAGAAATGTAAAGAGAAATTTATTTGGGTTATTCGCTCAATTCAAGCGATGACGGGATCTAGTATAGTATGAATTGGCGATCAGAACATATATGGATAGAACTTATAACGGGGGGTCTCGAAAAACGAGTAATTTTGCTGGGCCTGTATCCTTTTTTTAGGTTCACTAGGATTCTTAGTGGTTGGAACTTCCAGTTATCTTGGTAGGAATTTGATATCCGTATTTCCATCTCAGCAAATCATTTTTTTCCACAAGGGATCGTGATGTCTTTCTAGGTCGGACTCGCGGTCTATTCATTAGCTAGTCTTTTGGTGAACAATTCGTGGAATGAGGTAGCGGTTATGACCGATTCGATAGAAAAGAAGGAATAGTGTGTATTTTTCGCTGGGGATTTCCTGGAATAATCGTCGCATCTTCCTTCGCTTCTTTATGAGAGATATCCAATCAATCAGAATAGAGGTTAAAGAGGGTCTTTATCCTCGTCGTGTCCTTTATATGGAAATCAGAGGCCAAGGAGCCATTCCCCGTGAATCGTATGATGAGGAATTGTACTCCACGAGAAATTGAACAAAAAGCTGCCGAATTGCCTATTTCTTGCGCGTACCAATTGAAGTATTTTGAAACAACTGAAGGAAGAATAATGAAGAATAAATATTTTCTCAAGATGGGGGAAGGAACTTGAAACCTATCCGAACATGTATTTCGTAATACAGAATTCATCTTTTAGGCCCAGATTTGGAATTGATACCCTTTTTCTGGTTAGACGGTGAAACATTTCGAAAGAATTAATTGATCCAGGGGGAGTTTTTTCGTCTCGAAACTCGATTCGTTACTTCAAGTGGGTTTTCGAGTATTCATCGAAAGGAACAAATGAAAATAAAATTGGTTCAAATTTGCCCATGAGATATCCGGAATAATATTTATTTCTTTTTCTCATTTTCATCCGAAACGGACTTTACATTCTATGTCTATATTCCTTCTAATTAAATAAAAAAATAAAATTATTACACAATAATAGGAAAGGAATAGACCCATAGGTCAATACCTTGTTATACAACTCGTGCTTCAAAGAAATATCAGATCAGATAGAGTCACGAATGAAGCAGGTTCATTAACAATTCAATTCACAGAAAAAAAAATGAAAAAAAAGAAAGCATTGGCCTCCCTCCATATCTCGCATATAAGTATTTTTGCCCTGGTGGGTCTCTTTCTTCATTTAATAAATGTCTGGAACCTTGGGTTACTAATTGGTGGAATACAGGCAATCCGAAAATTTTTTGAATCATATTCAAGAGAAAAACGTCTGGAAAGATTCATAGAATTAGAAGAACTATTCTATTGGACGAAATGATAAAGGAGTACCCGGAAACGCATATAAAAAAACTTCGATAGAATAACAAGGAAAGGAACAATACAATTAGTCAAAGCACACAATGAATATGATCTCCATATCATTTTGCATTTCTCGACAAATATAATCTGTTTCGCTATTCTAAGTGGTTATTTTATTCTGAGTAATGAAGAACTCGTCATTCGTAATTCCGGTCAGGGAATTCTCTATAACTTAAGGGACACAATAAAAGCTTTTCTATTCTTTTAGTTACTGATTTATGGATCGGATTTCACTCGACCCATGGTTGGAACTAATGATCGGTTCGGTCACAAACGATTTTGATGGATACATAACGATCAAATTATATCGGGTCTTGTGCCACTTTTCCCGTTATCTAGATACAATTGTGAAATATTGGATCTTCCTTTTTTAAAATCGTGTATCTCCTTCGCTTGTAGTAATTTATCATCAAGGAATGAATAAAAGACTCATTTGATTCTTATTATATCAATTCAAATCAGAATCTTTCTTCGTGTATTAAAGAAAGTATTTTCAATTTTACTTATTCTTTATATCTGTATTCTTCAAGTCTTCGCTATATTCCAGTACAATTATTCCAGTAAATGACAGACTAGGTATTAGGGAACTATACTAGTACCTATCTAATTTATTGTAGAAATTCCGGGATCAATGATTGGACATGCAAATAAAAATATTTTTCCTGGGTAAAGGAAGAGTGACTCGATTCCAGTTCTGGTATCCGATCATGATATATGAATAATCGGGGCATCTATGTCAAATGCATATCCCATTTTTGCGCAGCAGGGTTATGAAAACCCGCGAGAAGCAACGGGACGAATTGTATGTGCCAATTGCCATTGAGCTAATAAACACCGTGGGATGAAAGAGGTCGCAAGATGTGCTTCGATACTGTATTTGAAGCAGTTGTTCGAATACCTATGATAAGCAACTGAAACAAGTCTTGCTAATGGTAAAAAGGGGACTTTGAATGTGGGGGCTGTTCTCATTTTACCCGACGGATTCGAATTAGCCCCCCTTGATCGTATTTCTCCTGAGTTGAAAGAAAGATAGGAAATCTGTCTTTTCAGAGTTATCGTCCCAAAAAAGAATATTATTGTGATAGGTCCTGTTCCCGGTCAGAAATATAGTGAAATCGTCTTTTCCCATTCTTTCCCCCGACCCTGCTACGAAGAAAGACGTTTCACTTCTTAAAATATCCCATATACGTAGGTGGGAACCGAGGAAGGGGTTCAGATTGATCCTGAGTAGCAAAAGTAACAATACAGTCTATTAATGCTACTCAGCAGGTATAGTAAGCAGAATAGTACGTAAAGAAAAACGGGGGGAATATGAAAACCATAGTGATGCATCGGATTGGAAATCAAGTGGTTGATATTATACCTCCAGGACCAGAACTTCTTGTTTCAGAGGGTGAATCCATCACTTGATCAAACCATTAACAAGCAATCCCAATGTGGGAGGCTTTGGTCAGGGAGATGCAGAATAGTGCTTCAAGGACCCCATTACGGGTCCAAGGTCTTTTGTTCTTCTTGGCATCTGTTATTTTGGCACAAGTTTTTTTGGTTCTTAAAAAGAAACAGTTTGAAACGGTTCCCAATGTACGAAATGAATTTCTAGGTGCAGAGATCCTTAACATCAAGTTGGTAAAAAGCGCCGAATTTTTTTGATCCATACAATTATGTATGATCAAAAAATCTGTAAACCTTTTTGGTTGCTTTGTTTATACTTTTTTTTTTTTTTTTCGTTTTGCGGGATGTCTGGAATTCATTACTTGTATCCTATTCTTAGTAATAGACAATAGACATACAAAGAAAGAGAATACAGAGCAAGGATGGGAAAAATGAAAAGGAAAAAAGCCTTTTAGGAGGTATTAAGTCTTAAGAAGTCGGTATATTCGGACAACAAGAAAAGCGGAAATCCACTTGTCTTGGTCGTTCTTATATCGAAATAATAATTATTTTTTTCCTGTTCGTCAAAGATTACCATTCCTTCTTTTCGGGTCCACCAAACTCTTTTGGTTAGATTCATAGGAAGTTGTGGACAAACAAAAAGAGAGAAAGGATTAGGGGAATAATTGATTGAGCAAATTTAAAAGGAACTCCGACACCGTTTCAATTAACTAAACTTTAAACTTAGAGAAATTATTCAAGAGAAATTATTCAAACAAATTATATTATAGAGTTTTATAGAGTAAGTTCTATTAGTAGTTTATTATAGAAATGATAGTAGTTAGTATAGAAATGATTTGCAGGATGTCTCATGCGTAGAAATCTATATAATATTGTATTATTCAGAAAATCCATTGATTACTCTTTTCTTGTTTCTTCATAAGAGTTAAATATTATGGGGAAAGAACAGAGACTATGAATCAATCAATAGATTCAATTCTTCAAAAACATTATTAAGAAACAAAAGAATAGAGTGGTTTGAAACATCAGAGCAAAGGATCCGTTTTGTCATTTCATTTCTACGAATATAATATTTTGATTATGTTGAATGGCCAATTTGTATGTTATGGAATAGAGATCAAAAATCTTCCTACTTCCTATAAGAGTAAGAAAAGAACTCAACGGGACCTTACCCTCCTTTGTTAATTAGGAGCAGGATAAGGTTCGTGAGTTCTTTTTCTTACTTTTCATGTCTACAATCCGGTTTATCGATTACTAGAGAGATGAACCCAACCCAGAATTGGACCGTTAAGAAAACACCTATTTTAAACCATCACAGGAATACCAGTTACAGTACCAACCAGCCAAAGCGGAATCCTGACAGTAGTATCGGCCATTTCCCCTACTTTCCTCCACATTTTCTCAAATGGTCATGCTAGAGACAAAAACAGTCATGGATAATTATGAGGATGGTATCTTTCCGAATGGGATAAGAGAATTCCTACTATTCTCTTTCTTTCTTTCAATTGAAGAAATATTGGAAAATAAAACAGCAAGTACAAAAATTAGTAATAAACCCCAGTATAGATGGTACGATTCAATTCAACATTTTGTTCATTCGGGTTTGATTGTGTCATAGCTCTATAATTAAAATTAGGTTTATCGTTGGATGAACTGCATTGCTGATATTGACCCCAAAAAAAGGAACACGGTAGTACAGATAGTCCGTGAACAGCCAACCATCGCACTGTAAAAATTGGATAGGTTCGATCTATGGTCATTGGGGGCCTCCTAAAAGGATTTACTAAATTCATCAAGTTGTTCCAAAGAATCAAAACGGCCGGTGACAATGGAAAGATACCTTGTCGGCTCTCTGTGAAATACTCGTTTGGCCGAGGATTCCAAACACTCGTAAGCTAAACCCGTACTGACGAAAACCAACCGCAATGAATAGGAAGGTATAGTAATGCTATGAATGACACAGTTCGATACTGGTAATAATATCAGCAAAAGAACGTTCTCCCGTGCTTCCAGACATTCTGAGCTCCACAAATTTTTGTACATTCAAAAAAGGGAATCGATTCCTTGAAAGACTGGGATCAGTAAATGGAAAACTACTGATATTGCATATTTGTGAGATCGTCAATTTTGTACCAAAGGTTTATTTCACGTATACGGAATCAGTATAGGATACTTTCCTCTGGCACAGCAACGCAGTCTCGATCGGTACCGAAATGCTACATAATTCTTTCTTCTTTTTTTGTTCCTTGTCTATGCATAACTCTATGTATTCAAAGATCAAAGAAAATTACTCAAATTCCTTATAAGATTTCCATTATTGGATTCGTAATAGAAGTAAAGATCTGGAAAAAGCGGGAATACGATGGTTTCTACTAATTTATGAAGCATATTAGAATATTCACTTATGGAACATATTATAATATTCAACAATTAATTATATGTATGCGAAAATCGATAATAACCCATTTGGGGTAAAAGTTTTTTTTGTTCAAATCTTTTTATTTCAAGTAATTGGTTGGTCGTATAATACAATAAATATACTGTAATACAAAATACAAAGTATATACTATAGTAGTAAAGAAAACCGAATTATACTTATAGTGAAAGAAACAGAACCCAGTTGGAACAATCCATATTCGTGATGCAACCGTTATGTATTAGATCCAAAACAAAGGTTCTTCTTGACCAAACTAGAAGTATGGAACTCCATGATATGGAAAGACAGAATATAGAATCTAAAAGGATATGGAAGTTGTTCGTCTTTGAATCGAGTTGGCACCTGAAAAAAAGAATAAAAATATAAAAATTAAAAATAAAGTAAAGGTTTTATTTTTTTTCGTAGATCGTGGGACACCCTTTTTTTTTCATTCGAAATTATGTTAGTGGGCAAGAGAAGCAACCAATTCTGTGACTGAGTCCAATGACTGTTAAATAAATAAAAGGTAAATAGTATCAGGCCGTTCGTTCCAAAAAAGATTAGATCCTATTGAACTAGAAAGGAAATGATTAAAATGGAATTTTCAAATCCAATTCTTTTATTCCAAAATTACTTAAATTACTTATATTTTATTTAATATTTAATTTATTTAATATTTAATTTATTTAATATTTAAGTATAAGTCTATAAGTAATTTAAGTTTTGAATGAAGTTACACGGCACAGTTCTTATTACAGTACTTTTACTTAACTTTATATTTTACTTACTTTTAATATACTTTATTCACTCACAAATTCCACACTGAATCTGTTGATTCCGAATCATAGGATCGGTCAATGTCACAGCAGATGAATCGAATTTTTCTAACCGAGTCACTCTTAGTTAGTCTTATCTATAATGAATGATGGTAATCCAGAATTTTCAATGGGAACTAAACTAATTCTGTCAATTGATTTTTTCTTGCCGTCGTATTTTGTAAAAATTGAAACTTAGGTAAGTGTTTTATCAACATATGTAGCAAAAGAACATATCTAATTTAGCTCTTTCATGCTTACTATAACTAGTTATTTCGGTTTTCTACTGGCTGCTTTAACTATAACCTCAGCTCTATTCCATTGGTTTGAACAAATAGACTTATTTAAAGAAATTGAATGAAAAATTGATAAAAACGAATATTTCTCTGAGATTCCGGTATTCTATGGTTCTTTCTCACATCAATTGCCAATTCTTGGTCATTGAGATTCACGGATCAATTTAGATAATATTAGGGATAGATCTTTCCTTACCTTTATTTTTATCCCTTAAACAAACCGAAACGATGAAGTTGGTCTTTTGGAATCGTCTTAGGTCTAATTCCTATTACTTTAGCAGGATTATTCGTAACCGGAATTTATTTACAATATAGACGTGGTGATCAGTGGGACCTTTGCTTGGTAAGTTCTTTTTTTTTGATTGACCTCCTGCAGGAAGGAGGTCCAAATTCAAGTTTTCAAGTTACAATTCAACTTTTTGTTTTGTTAAATTATTTTATTGTGATTCGACATCAAAATAAACCGAATCACGCTCTGTAGGATTTGAACCTACGACATCGGGTTTTTGGAGACCCGCGTTCTACCGAACTGAATTAAGAGCGCTTTTCTTATCCTTATGACAGGAGATACGACTGTACTGTAAAGAAAAGTAATTTTTCTACCCCCAATACGTCGGCATAAACTATAGATGCAAGACCAGCAGATTATGTCCATTTAACGCTCTCAATGAATCCCTCGTTACGGCAAATGGGAGGAAGTAATAGGTAGGGATGACAGGATTTGAACCCGTGACATTTTGTACCCAAAACAAACGCGCTACCAAGCTGCGCTACATCCCTTTTCAAAATTGTTGTACAGTTTCATTGTACAAAATCCCTGTCTTGTTTTCCATATCGTCATTTTTCTCCTCCATCTATATACAATTTTCTGTGTCATTTCTTCTTTTTGGTTTTTTGGTTTCATATAATAAAAGAATTATAACCTGCACCCTAACGTATAACAACAGTTAATATTTATCAGTACTGCTCAGGAACAAGGGATTTCGATTTTTTTTTTCTTTTACAAAAAAAGAAAAAAAATCTATTGCTTCATTGTACAATCTATTTTAGTTAGGATCCTGTTTAGTTAGGAAGCCTGTTTTTATGTTAGAATTCGGTGTAAAAAAATCAAATGATCTTGAACTACAGCATCGTCTTACATCTATTATTACATCTATAATGAAGGAGGATTCAAGGCGAGATATAAAACAATCTCTCCGGGACCTGTGCTAAGTACTCTATGGTTTTGGGTTTAGCAGGCCTATTGCATAGAAATTATCCGTTATTTCCGGATGCCTTGTCATTCCCCTTTTTTTAATTCTCGTTATTGATTGATATGCGAAGAAATGAATAAAATTAGAGATACAATCCACGTGACTAAAATTTCTAATTTCGCCCCTATTTTTTTCAGTTCTTTAGGATAGGAAGGAAAAGAAAAAGTGTATTGAACCTCAGCAAAAATGGTAGATCGAAGATCGAATTTTGGAGAACAGAAATGAAAATGTGGATCCAGTCTACGGCGAGTTCCACGAATCATAGCATAGAAAGAAGATTTTTTAACTTCAATAATAAATCAATAAATATTAATAAAATATTGAGATTTAGGATAGGAACAATGAGAGTTAGAAAGAAATTGTCTTAGTTAATATTATTTACTCCCATTAAATTATTACTTATTATTCTAATTACTTTAAATATCCTATTAAAATTGTTACTCCATGAATATACTATAATTATCTATTAATTATCATTATATAATGAAATGATAATTGCAACGAAATACTTAGAAATTCCATTTCTAGGTAGTACTTCTAGCATTGTTTTTTTTTGTTCTTTTCTTCTTCTCAGCTCGGATCGAAAATAGAAGAGTTAAGAGCCGAGCCGAAATTTCAAAGGAGTTCCTGGCCAGGGTAAAGATGTCAGAGTCATAGTTATTTTGAATGTACCAGTTGTGCCCGAAATGATGGTCAATAAAGAATCGCCAGGTATTTCTAGATATATTACTCAAAAGAACGCACAATACGCCTGGTCGATTAGAATTGAGAAAATTTTGTCGCTATTGGTAAGAAAAGAAAAAAAACAAGCATACGATTCATGGAGAAATAAAGAAATAGATCGAACAGAACGCGTGGCGCTCTCGCCAAGGAAGAGGAAGAACTTAACATATATTTAACATATATAATATACATAATGAGACAAATCCAAGCCTATTTTGGTCGGATCTGAACTGAAGTGAATAAAGAATCTACTTTAGAAATAGGAAAAACCATGGATAAATCCAAGCAATCTTTTCGTAAATCCAAGCGATCTTTTCGTAGGCGTTTGCCCCCAATTGATCGGGGGATCGAATCGATTATAGAAACATGAGTTTAATTAGTCGATTTTATTAGTAGACAGGAAAAATATTATCTAGGCGGGTGAATAGATTGACTTTGAAACAACAACGATTAATTACTATTGCTATAAAGCAAGCCCGTATTTTATCTTTGTTACCTTTTCTTAATAATGAGAACAATTTGGAGAGCCGAGTCCTGATCCCCAGACTACTGGTCCTAGAACCAAAAATAAATAGACATACTCTTCAATTGACTCAAAACTCCAATTGTAACTCAAGCTCAGATTGATGTTTTGTTCGAAAAGGCCTAAATCTATAGTGGGTTCCTGTGTTCTAAGAAACAAAAAATGAGAAACTTTTTTTTTATTTGACACAATATTCGTATTCATTCATTCCTATTACTATCTTAATTTATTTTTATTCTATTTTCCCGGAGTTCCTTCTCCGGGGAATTCCTGTTTCAATCCTTTCCTGTACTGTATATTACTTTAGAATCTACTTTAATTACTTTAGAATCTACTTTATTTATGACTTGTTGGAAATCAGTAATACATTCTTATTTGATATATCTATGTGGCAAGGTTTTTTACGATTAAGAAGCATTGCTTCTTGTACAGATTGTTATTCATCTACTATAACTATACAATACCTTATTCTCACGAGTTTACTGGCAATTATCCGAGTGATCCCAAACGACGGAAACTCCCCTTTTGCCTGCCTCTATCTCGATGAGAGGAAGCCAAAGCTCTCATTTTCTGTTGAGGTAATCGTTCGAGGTAAGTCGTGAATGAGCTCCTCTAGAAGGTTGAGGCAATAAAAGAATTTTTGTTCGAACGTCTCCGAGCTGTATATCCCCGGTCTAACTCTGGTCATTGATCAATTAAACCGTAATGAATACTAAATTGATTCTATTCTTTCGTCATCCTTTTCCCCTCCTCCGGTCGTATAACAACACGGATTCTTCCGATATATAAATATAAATTCCAATGGATTTTTTTGCTACTAGAAACCTTCCTGACCACAATTTTTTCTTCCTTCCCAGAGCATTTTCACCCTGCACATAAGAATTCTATGATTATAAAAAAAAAATGTGGGTTCATCGTTTTCTATGGTTTTCTTAAACGGTGAGGTCCTCTCTATACACCGGGCCCCCTCTTTCTTTCATTAACAATGTATTTGTGACTTGTATAGTGTCCACACTCTTTGGCTCTACCCCCGCAATTTATAGAGTATACTCTTTTGTTCACAATAGAGTTATCTATCGCAGGTGACGGCATTAATTAGGAAAGTTGGCTAGGTAGCCTGCCCTCTTAAGTCCGCTTCTTTTAACAATAGGAGCATAATCTTTTTTTGCTCTTATAATACTATTTCCCTCCGCTTATGGATAAACTAATTTGGCTACAATGGGGGGGGATTGCTTTTTCATCGCAAATCTAGTGATTGTATTTGCCACCAATGGAAACCATAAATTCCATACACAATATAGGTATATGAATAGTCTTTTCATTTACCCTATTCATTGGTACCGCGGTCTTGAGACTGGAAAATGTCTCATGTGTTCAACTCCATGATCTGAACGAGTCGCACATAACACCCTATAAGGTCCTCGACGCTGAGGACATCCTCTAAGAGCGGGAGATTCGTACATTTCTTATTGCTGTTCTTCGTTTCTAATAAGTTGTTTAATATTGTCATTTCGTATCGTATATATATATATAGTATAGTATAGATAGAATGGTGGTTTGGTTTAGATCGTCTTAACCTGAGGTTGGATTGGAGATTAGGTGTAATTTTTTTCTATTCAATACCAAATCACAGAAAATTCGAATTATGGTTTGAAAGGATTTACACGAAATCCCCGGGTATTTTCATTTTCGACCGCTACGAGATCAACAATGCCATGAGCTTGGGCTTCTGTTGCTGACATAAAAACATCCCTTTCCATGTCTTCGGATCCAACCCATAAGGCTTGGCGTTCTTTGTACATAAACCTTTGTGAGGTTTCACGAAGTTTCGATTTCTTCCATTTCCAGGACAAATTCCCCTGTTCGTGATTCATAAAAAGAACTAGGCAGTTATGATCGGACCCTTTATATTGATATTGATATAACATCATGAACGGTTCCTCTATCTCGCATGATTGGGCTAATGTAAGGGATAAAAAAAATAACAAGAAGAATTGAACAACCGTACAGGCTCTTCTGTGCGTTGGCATACGGCTCCGCATGGAATTTACTTTTTTCTTCTCTTCTATTCTATCTAAGAAAGAAAGAGATCCATCTGATTCAGATCGTTGAATGATCCTTTACCACCTTCCTTTCGTAGAGTCCAAAAATACTATGATGGGTCTGTTGCTTTATATATTTATCTCGTCTGTGATTTAGCAATCCCAAAGTGCCTTTCTGATTACGATCAAATAAGGAAAACTGATCTTTTTTTTTTTTCATTTCGTACTCTGAAAATCTTCCATAACATAATTATCAGAAGAAACTTCTGGTGTGGAGAAAAATGGTTTGGTTCGCTGAAATGGTACCCCCACACATAAAATCAACAAATCGGAATAACCCTTGTTTTTCATACTACTATCTCGATACAAAAAATCTCATGTATATGAAAAACAATAATGTTTGTTCATATCGAACTCGAATGGCCATGCTATTAATTACTTATTATTCCATATTCTATGGCGAAGGCATAGTCTTTGCTTTTTTTTTGTTTTTCAATACAACTAACTCATTGTAGCAAGCGTTAGGGAATGCTAGACTTTTTGGTAATTTCGCCTCCGATCAAGAATGATCCCATAGAAGTCGCTAACCCCATGCATATTGTAGGCCCATCGGGTGACCCCCCCTGCCACAAATTGCATAGTATCATACATAGCTATTCCTGATACTACTACCATAGCCGCCGTGTCGAGTTTTATAAACAAAAAAGATCCCTAGTTATCTCTATCTGATACTACCATGAGAACCAACAATTTGATTGAGATCTCTCTATTACCTCTTGACCTAAAAAAAGTAATCTTTCTCGATGAATTCGGTTGTATTAGGACAAATTGGTTCCTTTAGGAACTGTAACGTCCCTTTGGATGCATACGGTTCACAACAAAATTGCGAAAAAGAATCACTTGGGGGTTCGATTTCCCAGTTCTATTTTTTTTTTTTGTTCTGTAATAGGTTTTTTTGTTTTCTAATAAAGCTTCCATTTTTTTAAAAGACATAGATGAGTTTTGGTTATTATCCATATGGGGGCTCTTCCAATTGAGAATAATCATCGACCTGCACGAAGAAAAGGTCTAATCTATGTCTTTAGTTATTCTTTAAACCCATATTCGTTATTGAGCAGATAGCCAAGCATTTCATCGCATGCGTATTTTTTTATTTTCCGATGGATTTACATGGTTTCATTCAATGAAATTGTTTTGATGTAGTTAGTAATAGACTCTGGTAGTTTCGCACGTTCAAGCATTCTTGTCATTAGTGCAGTTCATATCATCCATACATAGTGTTGCTCTACGATTTCATTCTTCCATGTTTCAGCAGTAGCAACTGTTCCATGGAGCAAGGTCCCAAAATATGAATAAAAAATGTTTCCACACTCTACCACCCGTCCCGTCTGTTCCACTT